>MEHQ01003090.1:25404-106345 GCA_008828725.1 Saccharina japonica
CCCCCCCCCCCCTTCCCCGCCCCCCTTCTTCCAATTGTACTCCGCTCTGATGTGCAGAGGCGCTAACTGCAACCACGCCGCCGTTTCCTGGAAGGTCGGATCCGGCAGCGGTCCAGCCTCCCTCGCCGTCGGCCACGTAGTTCCCCTCCGTTTCAGCTTCATGGCCGTCATCCGCACCACCTCTCCCAGCTTCATAAGGTCCGCATTGGAGTGTTTCGTGAACTCCTCCTCGAAGGCCTCCGTCTCCGCCACCTTCCTGTTGGTCACGAAAAAATGGTGTATCCCCTCCTTCACCTTCCTGGAACTGATTCCCCCACTGCGTCTCCACCCGGCTTATCGCCTCCCTCCCCATCCGAGTATTGTCATCCGTCGCGAGCGTCGCCATGTACATAATCACCCCCATCGTCGCCTCTACCCTGTCCGGAAGTGACGTCCCACCCTCGCCCCTGCGCCTCCCCGATATCTCCGTCCTCGCATACAACGAAAGGTCAAGGTCGGCGAAACTCATCAGGTCCCTCTCGCCTTTCCTGGTCATGAAGAAAGTTCCCGGACACAGCGATGCCATCGCCCGCTCCTTCACGGAACCCCACGGCGGTAACCCGCCATCCGCTCTTATCACTCCCCACATGATCATCCCCATGTCTGTCACGTTCGTCCATGACGCTGGTTCGGGCTCCCTGAAGAAACTGCTGGATCCCGGGTCTCCTTCCCCCTCTCTGAACTCACCCCCCCGCCTGAAATCGCTCGCCCTCCCCCCCAGACCCCTTTCTCCTCTTCCCCTCCCCACCTCGGCTCACCGAAACCCTTCTCTCTTCTCCTCTCCGATCCCACGCCATTGTCTCCCCATCCGACTCTTCATGGATCCCCCCTTTTTCCCAGCTCCCATTTTTTTCCCCCCCAGCTGGGCTCCTCTTGATCCCCCCTTCTTCGTTGCGTCCAGAAACTGGGCTCCCCTCGGTCTTCACCTCTTCTATGCTTCCAGTATCCGACATCCTCTGCTGTATCTAATTGGGGACCTCTATCCCCTACCTCCCACCTTCCTCCTTCCTGAACCCGGTTGCCCTGAACCCCTCCCTGTTCCTTTGGCGTTCTTTTTGGCCGAATTGTCCCCGATTCTCCCAAGCTTCCATCTCATACGAAACCCCCCATTTTTTCGAGGGTTCTCCCATGTCGCTCTGGGGCTCCCGCTGGCTGGACGTTTCCCGCTGGTTGTGCGGATCCTGCTCCCTGTGCCACATGCGTTCTTTGGGTGCGCTTGCGAGTTCACGGCATGTATCATGGGTTCGTCCGCCTACACCTAGGGCATGCATCCTCCTATCGACCACTTTCTCCACTTCTTGCTCAAACAATCGTTTATCTGCAGCCATCTTCTCTCTGTCTGCTGACGGAATTTCTGCGATCTCACCCGTACCCTCCTTCTGGCTCTCCTCGCGGACGCCGTCCTCTGCTGGAATGCCTCGCTCGCCACTCCTCTCTTCGGGTTCACCTGCTGCCCTTCCTGCTGCCTTGCTCTTCGCCTCCCTGGCTGTATCCTCCTTGGCTCGCTCATCTTTCCTCGCTTGCTCTGCTTGCTCCAACTCCGCTCTCAGCTTTTTGATCTTCATGTCGCTCTGTATCTCCCTCCTCTCCTGCGATGATGACGCATCCTCGTTTGCGCTGCTGTACTCCTTGGGCACTGCGATCAACGGAACACCACGTGCTGTCTCCCTACTTCCTATGATCCTGCCGTCGACTCCGTCTACGGCTGGCTGCTGCTGCTGCTGCTGCTGCTTGTTCCTAGATTGCAAATCTGGATGCCCTGACTGCCCAGCAGTCTGATGAGATGTTTTAAGGTCGTTGCATTAGAGGACAGAGCGAGAGAGAGAGAGCGGAGAGAGAGCGGAGAGAGAGCGGAGTGCTCGAACTCTCGTCCCGCACGAGGCAAAAATTCCATAATAACGCCTGCGAAAATATACGCAACCCTCTACAACGTTTGTAACCGTCGTTGCTGACACGATCCAAACGAACACCCTCCCTGGCTCTTGACAGCAATGACAAGACCGAAAGGACATTCAANAATCTGGATGCCCTGACTGCCCAGCAGTCTGATGAGATGTTTTAAGGTCGTTGCATTAGAGGACAGAGCGAGAGAGAGAGAGCGGAGAGAGAGCGGAGAGAGAGCGGAGTGCTCGAACTCTCGTCCCGCACGAGGCAAAAATTCCATAATAACGCCTGCGAAAATATACGCAACCCTCTACAACGTTTGTAACCGTCGTTGCTGACACGATCCAAACGAACACTGCTGCTGCTGCTGCTGCTGCTGCTGCTGCTGCTGCTGCTGCTGCTGCTGCTGCTGTACTGCTGCTGCTGTACTGCTGCTACTGCTGCTGTTGTTGCTGCTGTTGCCCTTGTTGTATCGACAGGCTGCGTATGTATGCCCTCCCTTGGTCTTTCCGTCCCAGACACCCCTACTGGAACCACACCTGTTTCCAATTTTTATCTCCGTTCCGCCAAACTCCAGACTGCTTCGTACGACATTCTTCTTATGTCGTATATCAGATATACGACCTGGTACATACGTCCTATTATACCTGATATTTGAAATTAGTTACAAAGTACGAAATAAAATTTCACTATTAATCAGGGATGCGTATTTCCTCACCCCGAACCCAAAAAAATCTGGGAAACGGACTTTTTCCTTTTTCAGCCTTTCAGATCCCCCCCCCCTACCATATCCCCTCTCATTCGAGGGGGAAAAGGCGTAATGCTGGGGGGGGGGGGGTTATCATCCCCGGGTGGCCCATGCACTACATGAAGCACAAGTATAAGATTCGTTCAGGCCTCCGGACAGTCATTTCCGATTATTGTCACTCTACACTCTACCTGCGCCAGGAACACAGCAGTAGTAGTAGCAGTTGTGCACAATGCAAGTACTTGAGTAAATGTTCATCGGCGTCAGTTGATTTTTCACTTGTTTATGCCCTCGTTGATTTCGTCCTGAAGCCATTTGATAGTGGAATAATAGGGCTACTGCCGTAGTGCTGATAGCGATCTCTCATGTACGAATATACGTATTATGTCGCTACGAGTTAAATCAGCAACACAGAGCGCAAAGCAGGAAGTGGGCAGTTACAGCAGTGCGCTGCTTCGTACGCGTGTAGCGATCGCGACCTTATCGCGACTAAAACTGTAAACATGTAAGCATGGACGGACGCTGGACGCCTCAACGAAATCCCAGCGTCCCAGCTGCATCTGCGCCGAGTGCACCCTTTCCATTCGAATGTGTTAGCTCATATGTATCATATGTATGATTATATTTCATATTATTAATAGTACATTCCTTGATGATTCCGCTCGCCATAACATCCAATTACTCTGTATGATATCTGTGTGATATTATAGGAGGGGGCTGTGGGCGCCTACGTAGCGCTCTGCTTTGCTGCACAGCTTAGCAGCGTTAGACAACAAAACAAAACGGGGGTTTCCATTTTATATGGAGGAGGCGTTATTTGCCCGGGTATAGGGGATGTGAATAATTTCCTCTGAAAAAAAATATTTTTACCTCGAGCTTGCCTCGAGCCCTATTGATTTCGGGTAATTACCGCTACCGGGAAATACGCGTCCCTGCTATTAATAAGTTTGTACTACGAGGGTAAAAGCCAAAGTTAGTATATACCTGGTACAGAAGAAGTAGGTACGAGTATACCTGGGACTTTTGATCCATTTATAGGTACACACTCTGGAAAAGACTACGGATAAGACTTCCTGGTCCTCCCTCTGATTAGCCAGCGCCCGATCGTACCTAGTGTTGGCTGAAAACTTCGAGGAATAAGTACACCTCTCTGTGGCTACTCAAGTTGGGCTTCACCTATTTTTGGCTTTAAGTTAACCTACAAAAATGGCCCAACCTGTCGTACCTGAAAAGGGCTTCTCCTAGCCAACAGCGCAGTTTCTTACTGGGTTCGAACTTACCCTGTGACACAATAATTGTTCCCCCTCGAAATTCGCGGCCTTCGTGTGGAAGGATAAACATTTGCTGTCGACGAACTGCTGTCTGCCGCGAAGAAACAGTTTGTTTCGGGGTCACGTAATAGCCTTGAGCATGATGAGTTGACAATCCAACTCGACGTTGGTTACAAGCAAGCAAGCACACGGGCCAAAAAAACAAACGCACTACATTTAAGTTGCCCGTTTTGGTTCTTGAAGATGCCGGCAAAACATTCATGTATGTATACATACCGGTATACCTAAGACGACGAGCTCATGGCTGTCCAATTCTACTCTTGCTGGACACTTCCGTCCCTATCCCTGCACCCCTCTGCATTATTCGGTCTGGCGCGTGAAACGGCCTGCTTCTTCCAGCGCGTCGCACACACGGTACGTATATCAAAGAGTGACCGCCCCCCCCCCACAGACATACCATATATAGTGGCGAGCGTTTTGCGCTTTATTCCATCATTTGGAACTTGAATGGGAAGAAAAAAGCGGGAAAATGGGACGATTACAGCATATATATACTTCGTACAAGGTCCCCCTCCGGGACGTGCCTAGGGGAGTGGCGCAAGGACGAGTCGAAAACCTACCGCAACAACATGCGATATTGTATCATACGCATATCATATTGTATAGTACATAAATACGACGTTATTAATTATCTGCGTATTACTGTTGTACATAAATAGAATCGCCCGGGCTAACCCCAGCCTCGATCTAAATGCCCCATCCTTGATATCCCGGAGCAGCGAGAAGAGCTCGTAGTTGATTGTGATGCTCACAGCTCGCAACGGCCAGGCACCAGTAGCGAGTACAGATGATTGGAACAAGCGCTATACATTGATTGTCAGATGGCAAATACTGCACGCAGTAGATGCGTACATACGCTTCATACGACTATAGAAAAGTATATATATATTGTGTTAGTATCGCAATCGAATGAGTAACATTCGCGTTGCTAGTCTCCGGTCTTACTAAAAACTAAGGTGTTGAGAAAGGGCCATTATTATTGAGCAAGTTTTGTCCAGGTGTCAGTATGTTAGTATCGCAATCGAATGAGTATCATTCGTGCTGCTAGTTGCTAGTCTCCAGTCCTGAAAAAAAATGCAAGTCTTTGTCCGGCGTTTTTTCCGCGGGCTCAGGGGTAGTTCCTCGTTGCCTTCAATGTTGCACAGATGCTCCGAGTACCTTGGAGTAAAGTAAGGAGTATTGGAGATAAAATACTTCAGGTACTTCGTGTACTCGAAGTATTTCGGGGTTCGATACTCCGGGATACTGCTCGTACTCGGAGTATTTCGGGTATGAACACTCTCGATACTTCTTGTACTCGGAGTATTTCGGGGTCCGATACTGCGGGTACTCCTTGTACTCCGAGTATTTGGGGTTTCAGTACTGCTCACATACTCCAAGTACTCCGAGTATTCAGGCCGCTAGTACTCCAACACTCGGAGTACGAAATGTACTCGATACTCGGAGTATACTGCACAATCGGACTGCATTATAGGACGGTGCTTTAGTTTTTTAGACCGAAAAATACAAACTAAAAATCGAACCGCATAGGAAACGGCCTGAGAATCTGACGACTTGGGTCATCAGATTTTCAAATCGAAAAATAACATGGTCTCTAAATTCAAGATGTTATCCACGCAGCAAGTAAGCAGCAGCAGCAGTAGCAGCAGCAGCAGCAGCAGCAGCAGCACGATCAATGAGTTGGATGGTGACAAAGCGACGTTGCTTTGCACCCGACGCTCAGCCGGCGATCGGTGCGTCTCGCCGTCGCCAAACTACAGCCGGCTGGCGCGGCCTCGGGCCTAGAGACGAAGGGAAGCGCAATCGGCGCGCTGCTGTCAGTACTCGTAGACTTTACAGCAGCAGCAGCAGCAGCAGCAGTACAGTCAGTCGACGCTCGGGTGCTTCGTTGTGTCAAAATACAAAATACCAAGACAGGTCGACTTGTTGTACGAGCAGATATTTGAGCAAACGGGGAGACCAACTGCTGTTGTTGTGGTTTGGCGCCGCGAAGAGACGTGCCAAGTGCGCTGTACTGGGCGTAGAACCCAAGCGTCCGAAGCCACGCTGGCTGCCTCTGGCGCGCCGAGTGCGCTCGAGTCGACCTGTCTTGTCTTGGTATTATTTTGTATTTTGACACAACGAAGCACCCGAGCGTTGACTACTGCTGTTGTGCTGCTGCTACTGCTGCTGCTGCTGTACCGATTCAGAGTCACAGTTGCTGCTGCGAGCTGACAAGGCGGTCTAGTGAGGCGTAACATGTACTCATACACGTGGCGAGGCGTGGCATTCGTCTTCCTGTTCGCAGTTCGCAGATCATCACAACCCCCCTTCCCCCTGTTCAAACAATATTCATCATAGATGTGGAACTCCCAAAGGTCACTCAGTGCTCGGCGTGTTTGCGTGCTGATCTGCTCGGTGCGTGCTGCTGTCCTCGGCATATCGCACACACCCCACCTCTGTTGCTGATACTCGGCCGAGGCACATGGTGTGTGCTTGGCTGTCGAGGCGTGCAAAAACTGTCGCGACGCCGCTGCTGTACGCCCAGAACGAGATTTGAGGGTCGAGCGGACAAGGGGGTACCCGGGGTGTGTTTTGGGGGGGGTCACTTTTCTGGTCACGCCTATTATCTTGAAAATCGGGCATCACTTTTGGGATTATGCTTTCTGAGTCTCCGGTCCAAGGACCGGAGAATTGATGTACTGCAGGTCGTGCATCGTGCATGTTGTGGGAGATACAGAGACATCAGACAACAGCAGTTAGTAGTTGTGCTGGCCGCTGGCGGCAGCGAGCACACCCGAGACGAACCCTCTCCACCCTTTCGATGTTCTGATGCACAGCAGTAGTACCGCGTGGTTGCCGATTGTTTCTGTGACTCGAAACTACGGGAAACATATCAGAGGTATACAGAATGTCCCGAGGTGCCGTCGGCGGTTGCGTAGTGAAGGACGTACACCGGTGTACGATACGTACAAAGAAACGGAAGAATCAGGCACCGCATCACCTACAAAAAGTAAAAAGTGTAGTACTATTAGTAGGAGTGGCTGTGGTAATAACCACACCTCCCTCAAGAAAAAATACAAAAGCTTGGCCCACTTCAAACAGACGCTGTGCTGCATGTTCTCTCCTCCCGTGCATGGGGTGGCAAAGTGACGGTCGAAGGAGGAACATCCGCCCGCCGAGAGCCTATCTGACGAGCAAAGCTCTCATCATCCAAACTAAACCCGTGGATGACGATGGTATCGGTACTTGATACGTACCTGACGTACCCGGTAATTATCGCAATGTATATATCTGCGTACTGCTGTGCTGCGCGTATCTGCGTACGGCGTACGGCGTACCAGGTATCTGAGATATTATTTTCTAATTATTTTGCGTTTTTGGCAGATTTTACAGGCCGTACGTGTGTTTTTGAAATGTGCGTGCGGATAACTTTATTTTCACGTATTATTTATTTCGGGTCACTCGTCCCCACAGAAAGCAAGTGATTTCATTTCGCAACTATATATCGTTTTCACACCCTCCAGCAGCAGCACAGCAGAATCGGCACAACAGCAACACAGCAGCAGCAACACAGTACGTACAGCAGTAGTAGTTGTAGTAGATGTCCAGCAGTGGTTCGGCAGCAGAGAGGGGAGAGGGGCTAATAAATAATGTAGTGGTACCCTGCCGAGCCGATACCTGCCGCAGTCGTTACCGGCGTAGAGGGTGATGGTCTTGCAACAAAATAACTCAATTTTGCCAGCAGCCTTCCTATGATACGGAGTACTATGATACAGCATACGAAAGAGATGATATTTCACTTCGCAACTATATATCGTTTTCACACCCTCCAGCAGCAGCACAGCAGAATCAGCACAGCAGCAACACAGCAGCAGCAACACAGCAGTACGTACAGTAGTAGTGTTGATAGTAGTTGTAGTAGACGTCCAGCAGTGGTTCGGCAGCAGAGAGGGGAGAGGGGCTAATAAAATGTAGTGGTACCCTGCCCAGCCGATACCTGCCGCAGTCGTTATCGGCGTAGAGGGTGATGGTCTTGCAACAAAAGAACTCAAATTTTGCCAGCAGCCTTCCTATGATACGGAGTACCATCATACAGCATACGAAAGAGATGAGATGGATAGCTACTAGTATCTACGAGTACGAGCTATCTACACCAATCATACGTGCCGAGCAATGAGTCATGATTATAATCAATAATATAATCATGTGGAATACTCAAGGTTTGGTGATGATTATTCGTACTCATCAAGCGTGAAAACGAACTATTTAATAATCACCATATACATGTTGCTTTAATTACTCTTGGAAAAAGAGACCTTGGTCTTTAATCGAGTGAATAACGATTGAAAAGCGGTAAAAAAAGCGGCGACAGATAAGCGAGATCACATAATCACGGTCAAATAACTGCGGTCAAATAACCACGGTCAAGAAAATATAGAGGTATTTCAGAGCCGAAACAGAACTAAACCCTAAAAAGGGGTTTAGAATGTAGACCTTTTTAGAACTGCATCTGCATTTTTGGGGATAAAACATACTCGAAAATATGGTGGAACCGTTACCATTGACTCGATCGTTCTTATAGGTTTCTTAATGATCCCGTCAAACATTTTATCATATTTGTGAATATTTAATTGTTGTGGCGCTCAAGGTAAGGAAGGTTTATCCCGCTAAAAACCGAGCACCCCCGACAAAAAAAGGTTTGAATATACTCCAAGCGTGACACGCTGCACACACGCGTGACGCACGGCACACCGCACACGCACGCACACGTGACACATTGGAAAAAGTGCTCGTACAGTAATGGTGGGATAACTTTTGCAGAAGAAGTAGAACATGATGTACCGAAGAAGGGGCTGATAACGTACAATGCAAAGAAAAGTAGGGGGGGAAAAATGCATCGCTGTGAGAATCGAACTCCAGCCTTCACATCCACAATCGGGCATGGTGGCTGGTGACCATTTGACTATACTACCAAAAACTAATTTCCCAAATACCGGTACACTATTATTTGTCGCGGCGCGCGCCAGACGCACGACAGGCCGCACATACATAATGCAAGGCTCATGATCAGCTCGTGAAAGCAGGGCAAACCACAGGACATTATTATTTACTGGTACGTTCGTACAAAATAACGCGCGCCAGACGCACGACAGGCCACACATACATCATGCAAGCACAGCAGCAGGCAGCAGCGCAGAAGAAAGAGAGAGGTGTGGTGGTGATTGCTGATGACGGGTGCAAGCCTCCGATGAAGTAACCACTAATAGCCACAGCAGTACACGGCGGACCTGCCACAGGAACGTCTGCTGCCTGTGCTTCTAGGCGGGGTTGTGACCTCGTTTGTGTTCGCTGCATGTTGTCTGATGTCTTGTAGAGTTCTGGAGTGAGCTTCGGGGAAAAAACACAAAAATCGACAATATAAGGACAGTTGAGGTACTCCTATTGATCAAAGTGGCCATTATATTTCAGGCCAGAGTGAGCGTGGGTCAGTCACACATATCAGCACAACAGAAAGGTAGATGGTGGATTACGGACCGCAGGCTGCGATATACACAGCTAGCCACAGCAGTACAGCGCAGATGAGTGTGTCACCCACGCACGGTGTTACCTGCTGGTGCTTATGCAGAGTTGTAACATTGTGCTCTCTGCATGTTTTGTTGTCTACCTGTGGTATACCGATGCGTCTGGGCTCTCCTGTGCGCTCATGATCAGCTCGTGAAAGAAGGGCAAGCAACAGGACATTATTATTTACTGGCACGTACGTCAAAAATAAGGCCTCATGCAGAGAACCAGGGAAATCGTCTTATCCACTCCCGCGGGAAAAAAAACTTTGAGCGCCCGCCACGCGAGCTACAGTGCTCGGATCAACCTCAAACCTCGACCAGCGTGTCCGGACGGACTTCCTGTGTCGGCGTACTTAGCGTTTTGCCGAAAAGCGCTCTTGCGAAGAGAAAAGTTGCGAAAAGTACGAAAAATTCACAAACATAACTATACATATATATAACTAGGGAATAAGTGGCCCTCCCGCCCCCACGGCGGTAGGGCCAGATTGAAGCAAGTAGTAATGGAGATGATAGAGGGTCGAAATAAATATAATAGGAATAAATAGGAAACAAATTGACGGCGAAGGTTAATAGGAGTACAAATAATGGTGAAGAAAATAGAAACGATGGGGACATAAACACAACCAAAGATACAAGAGCTGCCAAACAGTTAGACTTTGCGCATAGGTTTCCTTTGTTTCCGTGGTTTTCTGCTTTCGGGAATGTTATGAGTAGTCAACGCTGAAGGTCATGCTGCACATTGTCGGATGGCAAAGATGATGTTAATAATGATAAGATATAATACGCTGAAGAAGACAGGAGAAGGCAAGAAACAATAACGAACATATAAACACAAGACTGTCAACCTGATAACTCCGGAATTAAAGAAGAGTAAACAACGTCGACAGCTCTAGCACAAAGCGTGTAGGGGCAAACCTATCCTCGGTTGTCAATATTACAATGTCGGCGGATTTCCGAAGTCTAGATATAGGCCAACATACGAGTATAAGCATCCGTGCATGAACACATCCCTGCGTAAATATAAACGATCTTGCTCAACGACTGTGGCCTTGGCTAGGGTGAACAGTCACCGTCGCCAGTGTACGAGAGAGTGCTGTGTGCTGTCTCACGTACTCATATATCACTCGTATACCTGCACATACATACTCGTACGAAGTGCTTCTTGGAGCCGGGTCGTGGATACCAAACAACAACACATATATACTACTGTACGTCAACTCAACACTACTATGATACACCATCATCAGCACTTATACGAGTACCATCACCAGTGTGGTACGAGAGGAGAGTGTCTTATGAACTCGTATACTCGTACATACCAGGCATGATATATACCTGCACATACATACATCTTGTCCGAAGCGCCGGGTAACATCTTGTCGGAGATCACCGTAAGGATCTCCCATGCAAGTATCACCAATTCACCTGTCATAAGATCTCCGTATCTTATCGTGCAAACCAGATCTCGTGTGATCAACAACCTGGATTCTCTTCGACGCGTACACAGAAAAGAAGGAAAGTGCCACAGGCTCAAGCTGTGAACCTGGAGCCCGTATTCATACTTGTATCCATACGAGTACGCACGTACGACGGGGATGCGTAGTTGATACCAGGTTCGTTCACACCAGGTACCAGACAGCACATACATACATACATACTCGTCGTACATACGTCAAGTACTCGTACGACGACGGGGATACTTGGTTTTTTATACCAGGTACGTATCATCGAGGTATCATATACAAGAAAAAGATCGCATTTTTTCAAGTTTGACATTTTGACATATCGATCAACAAACCCAACGACTGCGTCATAAACTCTGAACGCATCGCGCTGGTGAGGACCTCCGATCCACCCTACGAGCGTAGTGCCACAGTTCTCACGCCTCGGTCGATGATATGCGGAGGGCGCAGAGCAGGCATCTGACGAAAACACAGTTGGCAGCTGAGTTCAAAGCAGAACACGAAAACTCTATCCGATCGCAAGAACGAGTGTTTTAAGGTTTTTCGACGAAGACCGTCGGACGCCTCAAGCAACCGCTCGCCCCCTAGACTACGAATCGTAATGATACCTTCGAGGCCGCTATGTACACTTGCTGGCCTTGCCTGGTACGAAGGTTGTTAGTCGTGGACTGAGTCTATGTCGAGATCGAAAGTCAATCGTCGCATGCAGAATATATGTTCTATTTGTGGTTGATTTGGGAATTGGGCATCAAAGCGAACTGCTGTACGAAGAAATTTTTTTTTCATCAGCGCTTCTCTAAATTGCTATGATAAAGTGGGCATCAAAGATCACTTGATTAAAGTATTGTTTTTTGGGCATCAGACGAACTATATATAATAGATAGATAGGCCACACGAAGAGAACAACTTAACTTCAGTATGATAGGCCACAAGAAGCACCCCAGGATCCTGGGGGTGGGGGAGGTAGTGTGTCGGAAGTGCAGCGTAAGGAGGCGGTATGTACGACGATACTACGCGCACAGCCCGGTCACACTTGTACTGCTGTCTACCATACACGCTCTTTCTATTTCGGGGGAACATATTGAATAGCAATCATAACCAAATACGGTGTAAACATAGACTAGAGGAATACCTATTTGTTTGGGTCCATCGTGGGTTCTGATTGGTAATTCCAATACCCCCCGGAAATAGAAGGTTTATAGATAAGACCGTTCTTGTTGCTTTTTGGTCGTTATGTATGTCGCTATGCCTAGACCACAAAAGGGCTACGTAGTACTTCGAGGTGTTCGACAGAGCTGGCAGGCCTGTGGCGACATGGCAACAGCGTGTTCACCTATGCATATGGCTTGCATCATATTTTGAGGAAGAATCCTCCTCTTTCGTTCACGGACGGCCAGGGCCTTCGCTCCGGCTGGCTCATTCCCCCCCCCCGCAGCTTCCTTGATGCGCCGCGCCCATAATGATGAGAGTAACCCTGAGATATAACTTGGTCCCGTAGCCGTGTATTTTCCAAGTTTTTTTGTCACCTCCTCCACGGTGTTTTCACATTCATTTTAGAGGCCTGTCAAGAGTTTAGTTGCTTCGTTGAAGACGATGCATCCCTCCGATAAGGTAGTTTTGTTTAAGACTGAATCTTATACCAGGTATACAGTAGTATGGGAATTCCTGAACTGCTGCTGGAAGTTTTCAAACTTCGAGCACGATAAAAAAAAAAGTAACTTCCTCCTCCCCTGCCGTTTATCTGCTTCTTTTCTCCGCTCGCACGGCGTCTTTTACAGTCGAAACCAGACAGGGGGGCGGGGTGAAAGTGCAGGGGGTGCGGGAGGAAACGAGGGGTACTGTTAGCGGTGCGGGTGCCGCCCCCGCGAGCAAGCCGAACGTGTTCTTCATCATGATCGACGACATGGGCTGGGATGACATCGGGTACCAGAGTTCGGATTTGGCGAGCGTCACCCCCAATCTGGACAAGCTGGCTGCCGGTGGGGTTAAGGTGACTCGACTTCAATAATCTCCTTTTAAGACGCATGCTGCGGTAGAGGTGCACCATGTTAATAAGCTTTTGCCTTCTGAGGGTAGTCACTTGAGGAGCTCTACACCTCACCCGAAACCTGTTTTTGGAGGAAAACCAAACTAAATTGCTACCCGATGAAAAATCCCGTGGCTCTACGTATAAAACGAAAAATAGTGCAACACAATCGATAAATTCCGAGGATTTTGGGTTAAGGAGCCTGTCCCCGTCGTCCCGAAAACAAAATCAGACAAAATGTGCTATATACCTCTATCGTAGCACGCGTCTTAGGACCGCACTCCCGTTGTGGGGGGGGGGGGAACACTAAACACATGGGATTATAATGAGGTGTAGATTTATCTTGGAATTAGAGTGCAGTAGTAAAAAGGGTTATAAATCATTGCCGCGACTTGGTGATCCTTTGTCATGCGTCGAACACGATAAGAGACTGCGGGTGCATACAACGTCGACGGGCGAAGGGGTGGCATACGCTGCCGCCGCGCCCGCCGCCGCCGCCACGGCCGCCACCGCTCGCAGTCTGCTTACGCACACACCAAGCCTGAGCACGGTTTGCGGGTCATGCGTTGTTATCGGTGGCGTATCTGTGCTAGAGAGCAAGTGTCCCACAACGGCGCGTTTGGGCAATGTCGAAATTATGAATTATGGTCCTTGCTGTGCCTTTATTTAATTTCGCCAGGCATGCAGTTTGTAGCACGAACTCGGTTTTTCTCGTGGGTACAGAGTACGGCGAGCGCTTGCCGTTCGTGTTGTTGCAACTCCTGAATCAGTGTGACGCGAACACATGCGACCCTGGGGGGGGGGTGTACTCATGTCGTGCACGGCCGTAGTCGTATGACCATAGACCCTCGCATCCCTAAAATGCCGAGCCGGAGCACGTTGGGTTTTCACCAACCAGACAGACATTGCTTGCACCAAGCGCGGAGCGCCGTGAGGTATTGGGCGAGTCGCATGGAGGGTGAGCTGCATCCTGCTAAGAACCGCCTCTGAGGCGGACTTGCATATGGACGACAGCTTTAATGAGTTAATTTAATTTCTGGTGTGGCCACTTCCGGAGACAGCAATGGGTTTTACTATGTAACTGCCTCGCGGACGCCTTACCATATTAACACTACGTGATACGACCATTCCCCTTGTGCGGAACAAAGGTTCTCCACCCCGCACAAATGATCTACTCGACCGCCAGCTTTGGTGACCGCCAAAAACAAATAACAACAAAAAAACGGCACCCTGGTTGTCTAGCTCACGCAGCGAGTGGCGTGTTTTACAGCGTCGTTGCCAACCGACGCCAACCCAACCTATAAATATATCATATATACGTAGTCGGGGGGGGGGGGTACTTCATTTTCATGCATGGCCGTACGTAGTCGTATTACTATAGACCCTCGCATCCCTACAATGCCGGGACGGAGCACGTTGGGTTTTCACCAACCAGGCAGACATTGCTTGCACCAAGCGCGAAGCGCCGTGAGGTATTGGGCGAGTCGCATGGAGGGTGAGCTGCGTCCTGCTAAGAACCGCCTCTGAGGCGGACTTGCATATGGACGACAGCTTCAATGAGTTAATTTAATTTATGGTGTGGCCACTTCCTGAGACAGCAATGGGAGCACTATGTAACTGCCTCGCGGGTGCCTTACCATATACACACTACGTGACACGATAATTCCCCTTGTGCGGAGCAAAGGTTCTCCACCCCGCACAAATGATCTAACTAGACTGCCAGCTGTGGTGACCGTCAATCAAAAAACAAAAAAGCGGTACCCTGGTTGTCTAGCTCACGCAGTGAGAGGCGTGTTTTACAGCGTCGTTGCCAACCGACGCCGCGGGGGGGGGGGTATCGTCAAGCATTCGCGTCACGCGCTACGATACATATATATAGTAACGCATGTGTAGACAGCAGACGCCCTTGTCGGCGGGAGGCGGTGGAGAGAACGTACCTAGTAATCCCTTTTCTCGTGCTTTACTTGCGCAACACGGCCCCCCGTGGGCCTTCCGCTCTTGAGCGGTTCGGTGTGTTGTCTGTCCGGCTAGTGTTTTTACGCGTGCCCTACGGCCATGATTAACCACCGCATAACCCGCAGAAGAAGCGAACAGACCTCGGAGCCGGCGGCATGAACGCCAATGTGGGAACGAGGCGGGGGGGGGAGGGAGCGCACAGGTTTACGACAGCAGACGCTAGCTGCGTGCCCTTCAAGCCCCCCCCCCCCCTTTTCTCCTCTCCTTACAGGAGTAAACAGCCAATCTTAAAACCATCGAACGCTAACATTTTGACTCAGCGGCTGCGCCCGTCCGCATCGGGCCTTTTCGCTCGTTCCTGCCGCTGCCTCTGCATCTGCCTCTGCCGTGCCTTTTGGAATCGCCCCCCCCTTTTCCCCCACCAGATGACAAATTATTACAGCATGTCGATCTGCACACCTGCAAGAGCGAGTCTCATGACCGGACGGTATCCCATCCGGTACGGGTTGCAGTACAACGTTATCAAGCCGGGAGCGCCGTGGGGTCTCCCGCTCACGGAGAAGGTGACAACACTTATCCAAAACAAAACAAAAAGTAAAACGGCGTGACGTCGGGCGACACACGATCAAAGTGGCGTGGCTATAAATAACCCTCCCCGACCGAGATAAAGCTCTTGGCAGCACCTTCTGTTTTTGTGTCGATGTTCCTGCAACCGCCACACCATCGGCGGCGTGAACTGCCTCGCTTTTTTCCGTCTATGTCGTCACGAAGTTGCCCCCACCCTCCCACCGGAACACAAACCATTGGATTTGACGCTGTCCATCCAATGCAAGAAAGTCCGCCTCACGAGCGGTTCTTGGTAGGATGCAGTTCACTCTTCATGCGACTCGCCCAACGACGCTTCGCGCTTGGCGGAAGCAATGTCTGTCTGGTTTGGTGAAAACCCGACGTGCTCCGTTCCGGCATTGTTGGAGATGAGAAGGTCATAGATCATATGGCTACGGCATGCATGACATGAGTACACCCTACCCCCCTCCCCCGCTCCCCTCTCCTCTATCTATGATATACCATCCCAGATGTTCCCGGAGTACATGAATGACGCGGGTTACGAGTCACACATGGTGGGCAAGTGGCACCTCGGCAGCTACCGGGACATCTACACCCCGCACCGAAGGGGATTCGATACATACCTTGGCTACCTGAACGACGAAGAGATGTACTGGACGCACCAGTTTGTTCTGCAAGAGGTTGGAAGGGGGCGGTGGGAAACGCGCGGAGGGGGGGGGGCGTACTCATTTGTTGCTTGCCTTCGTCATTTTACCATTGATCACGCATCCCTTTCGAAACGGAGCACCGTTCCTACTCCTAATAGAGACACCTCCAACACTTGTGCCCTCATTACCTTGTTTCCATATATTACATAGAAACTTTTTGCTAGTCTTATTCCCTTCCTGTTTCGCTGCCTGTGGCCACCATCTATCTCCTAAGATAGCGATCGTTTTCTCGCTACTATTTAGTGTACCAAACTGCTCCATGTCACACTCGTCTATTTTTCTCATCTCCTCCTCTAACACATCCCTTTCCTCCTTGTACCTTTCACATTCTCCCATTATGTGAATTCTACTCTCTATGGCTTTGCCACATGGGCACATCTGTGCATCTACTTCCCTCTCCTCCCGGTTACTGGTATACCTCCTCCTTCTTTCTGGCAGGTCCAGGTCCCCTACACGAAATCGCAGTTTCAGCTTTTTCGCGAAGTCCATTGGGCCGTGCAGATACCTTTTCATTCCTATTCCTTCTCTCAACTCCCCGTATATCTCTAAGTGTTCTTCCCCTTCCACCTTCTTTCTCAGCGCTAGCCTTTCCCTTCTTTCTATCCTTTCTTTTACTTCTGTCTTGTACCCCCTAAATTTCTCTATGGCCAGCATCTCTTTTTGGTTTCCTATATCCTTCCATACTTTCTCCACTACGCTATCCCACCTTATTCCAGCTCGCCCTTTGGTTACTTTCTACCATACAGCTTTAGCAGCTATGGCTGGCAACCTCTTATTTGGCACGTTCTTTACTTTATATTGCCATTTCAACTTACGCACGTCTCTATTTGTCTTAAGTGGGTACATTCCTAGTTCTGCTCTCAATACTGTATTACTCGTCGTGCTTGAGCATCCTAGTACTTTTTTAGCTTCTGTTATCTGTACTGTTTCCAACTGTTTTACGAGCTTCGCATTCCCTTCCCATACTTCTCCTACATATTGTAGCTTTGGTACAGTCACATGCATCAGTATACATCTCTTAATTCTAGTGTCAAGGTGCGAGTCTGTTAGGACTGCTTCCATCTTGCCTACGTGTGCCTTACCCTTGCCTACTACTTTATTTATGTGTGCATCCCAAGAGCAATATTTTGAGATCTCTACGCCAAGGAACGTATACTGGTCTACGATCGGTAAATCATCTTCTCCCCACTTCCACTTACAAGTTACCGGACTCTCCTTATCTTCGTTACTAACAACTACTGCGCACTTTTTTACGTTCGCCGTCACTCTCCAGTTCCTGGTGTACTCTAGTGCCTTCTCGATTTGTTTCTGCAGTCCTTCGGGTGTTTTTGATATGCAGACGAAATCATCCGTAAATATCAATCCCGACACCGCATCTTCCCCCACCGTGACCCCCTGTGATGCTGCTTCCACTGCTACTATCATGTCACTAATATATACCTTGAATAGGTTAGGTGATAGCGTACATCCCTGAGCAACTCCTTGTAGGATATCAACGTACTTCGATATTTCCCGTCCAACATCACAGCACTAATCCGGCATCTTGATCATCATTCTCCACATCTTTCCTCTTATCCCTATTTCCCACAACTTTTTCCACAGCCCATTTCTCCATACTGTATCGTAAGCCTTCTGTACATCTAAAAATAAACAGTATGTTGTTAGCCCCGCGTCTTTCCTGCCTTGGATTAGCTTACCTAATGTGTACACATGGTCGACGCAGCTACGGTTTGGCCTAAATCCTGCTTGCCCTTCGCGAATTTTGTCTTCCTTCTCCACCATTGTTCCCACTCTATCGTTCAAAATCTTACAGAACGTTTTACCTACAGTGCTTAGTAGCGTTATCCCCCCGGGGGGGGTATTCACGCTGACCCTCAGGTTCGAACGCTAGAATGTTTATTTTGTTGTTGGGATATAAGAACCGACCATAGAGTATCTGAAGCGTGTGTTCCCGGAACGCCTGTACTTTTTTGCGAGGGGCAGTTTTACCCAAGCGAGTCAACGAAAGCAAACCAGAATTATGGACACGCAGCTAGTTTCACTGCCTGCCTGCCTGCCTGCCTGCCTACCTGCTTTGCCATACTTCCGTCGCTGTTATGTGGTTGCCCACTTTGTCTGTTGTCCTACCTATATGTTGCGTTTTATCCCGATGCTAGATTTCGATCGCGAATCTGTCGGGGCGCAAGTTCTTCGACTTCGGCTTCGGAAACGCGACCGGCTACTACGACAGCATCGACAGGTCCGTTGCCCCCCGTCCCCCGACTCCCATGGCCGACGACGATGATGAGGGTGGCGACGATGACGATTTCTCCGCGGGGCCTACGAACTCATCTTCTTCCTCCTCCTTCGGGTTCAATGGGGTGTACTCCACCACTCTCTTCCAAGAGAGGGCGATGGAGGTACTGCTGCAGGCCTTGACGGCATCGCATTTTTTTTCAGCTCGCTTTTGATTGCCAGAAATGGCTTGCACACATGGGGACAGTTCGCCGATTCCCAACTTGCATGATCTAGAGTAGATGATCTAGATCATGATCTACCTGTAGAGGATCTAGATCGTGATCTATCTGTGAATGGTCTAGATCGTGATATATCTGTAGATGATCCATATCGCGATCTGTTTGTAGACGATCTGTCCCAGAAAGCTTAATAAGCTTGTACTGCCCACCTGTGAAAAAAACGTTCTTATTCTTGTTTTTCGCTTCTTTCCCCCAACTTTTCACCGCGTTTTCGTCATTTTTTTATGCATTTTGTTTCACCATTCGTTGCGACGCGGGCTATGATAAGGGGTAAGGGGTAATTTGCACTGTTACTGTTTGGTCGATTTTTGTTGTTGTTGTTGTTGTTGTTGTATTTCTGGCTGATGGGGAAGCTACTTTACTGATTGTGCAACCAATATCGTTTATTTTTACGAAAATGTTCCTTGTATATATGTACGTAGACGACCTATGCTTCGAAGTATATATATATACAAAATAACAAACAAACAGCTGGGAGAGATCGAGGATACTTCGATCGTTCGTAGAAGACCTATATACACTGTAGGTCATACAGCAGTACAGGACAGCACACCTAACTGAGAAAGCCAGGCTGAGATTGAGAGGAAAAACAAGAAATTCGGGAGTCGTTGTGTTGAAATTAGTGTTGAAAGCACCCTCTCTAAAATAACACATCTAGCCTGGACCAGACTTCCTGTTTCTTATTAATAGTAATAGGTGTCCTGTACTGTAGGCCATGGAAATTGCTCATCGGGTTTAGCTTAGTTTTTTTTTTCTTAAACCAGTTTTTGTTGGTGAGAAATAGGGCTCCTCACCACGGTGGAGCCGCACTATTTCTTTGCCGGTGCACCCTTACGGGTATCATCGCGTGCGTCTTGGGGGTTGGGTGCAGCTGGTTGGGTGTACCCTCCGCTGTTCGATCACCATCGAAGCTACATGTTTGGTGTAACGTATTCACCACCAGCATATGTTTTCGCGTACTTTTTCGTAAATCGGCTGTGGCTTGAACGCGTTTCGCAGAGAGGAATGGAGCCTTGTTTATTATGGTGACGGAGGCTTCTTCTGGGCGAATTGCTTTTATGTTGGTACTCGTACGTACGGTCGTTATTAGCTGTTTTTGCCTGCTGGTGCGTGTGTGCTCGCCGGTGCCAGTTGTGCAATGCCCGTGGTATCGGTCTCTCTAGCGCTCGCCCACCCATCCGCCCGCCCATGACGTCCATCCCCTATTCCTTTTCGGTATGCTGTTTTTTTTTGGTCTGTGTGTCTTGACAGATTATCGGAGACAAGACGCCGTATGATGAGAAGCCGCTGTTCCTGTACCTTGCGCACCAGGCTGTGCACGACCCCTTAGGCCTTCCCCCCTCAGGTACATTTCGAAGTCGAAGCATGTTGGTGGAAAAACAGGGTGAAAGCATGCTGTGCCTGCTTTTGCAGTTGTCGGTGTTGATGCTCCTTTCCTAAGAAATGAGGCAGTTGTTCCACAGTCAAGTACAAGCGTGATGCCAATCTTTTTGTTTTAGGACAGTCCGTGTAGTAGAGGTGTACCCCGGCGAGTACCCGTCACAAACGGGTACTTGGATAATTCTGAAAGTGAAACCCGAACCCGTCGCCGGTAACCCGGGTTTTCCGACGAAATAAAACCGGTTCAACGATTACTCGGGCAAACCCGGGTACCCGGACAACCCGTTTTCGTTTACGGTCACCAAGGGGCAAGGGGAGCCACACGCGGATGACAGTGCGTACAACGATTTAATGTCGAAAATTTAACTGTAAACATCAAACAACGAACGGTATCAGAGCGCCGGGTATTCGAAGACCCTTCCACCTGGAATGCCGTTACATAGTCGTACGCTGGTACCCACACCCTATGCCCCTGAATGAGCACAATCAGGTAGCAAATTATAGATTGACAGTACGAGGCATGTGTGCCATAATAATAATAGTATAGGTGGCGTTCCTAGGTTTCCATGTATGTCGGGCAGGTGTCATGGCTCGAGGAAAATAAATGCATGCCTATACGTACATACTAAGTACACACATACGTACATCGGCAGTATACTCGGAGGATATCGAAGTTATCAACATAACGGGCACGCGTATGAAAAATAACATTAGAAACTCTCTTGGAAAACCGTACTAAAAGCATGAACATTGTTGGAATATTCAGCTCTGAATAGTGTTACCCGTGGCCCGTGGGCACTCCGTTCTCTGTCGATTTGAAAGGTTTCTAGAGATATTGTGGGGGGGGGAGTGCCAAACATACGGGTACCCGAGTACTCGAACCCGCCGAGTACCCGGGATTTCTAGAGATATTGTGAGGGGGGACATGCCAAACATACGGGTACCCGGGTACTCGAACCCGCCGAGTACACGGGTTTTGGTCACCCCCAAAACCCGCGGGTTTCAAGTCAAACCCGAACCCGTGACGGGTTTTGCCCATCCGGGTTGCACCCGCCGGGTACCCGGGTTTCGGTCATCTGGGGTACACCTCTACCGTGTAGGTCTAAAAAAAAACAAGAAACGGTTTTGGGGCTTGCGGTTGTGAGGAGCTGGGGCTCGATGGGTCGCTAGAGCCACATACGTGCAGTGAGTGTATGGATCATAGCAACAGAAGTTGTCGCAAAACCTCAATCGTTGGATCAAGTAAGCCTCGGACTACTCTGCTGTGTTATGGTATGAACGAGTATGCAGTAGTGTATAGCGATCACGATCTGCGGTTTTATCAGCAGCAATGAATGGCCGAGCCAGGGGTTTTAGTTGCGTGGCGAGCGGGCGATCCATCAAAACACAAGACACAAAACACGAAACTAGTTGCTTGCTCACGCTAACGACATCATCATCATCCGGCACTTTCCACTGAAAGAACTGTTACGGGGGGGGACCATACGTAGTAAATAGGACAAAATATTGTTACTAAAAGTAGGGAAATATTTCGTTTTTTTTGTGTGTACAGTGGGTGCTATTCACAATGGTCCACCGTAATAGTCGCGATCCCGCATGACGTCACGTGTCGACCGAGGATTCTCCACCAATAAAAAATTCCATCCTAAAAAGTTGACCAATCAGAAAACGATGGGCACGAAATGTCCTGTCTATGTTTGTTGGCCGTTTTGTTTTTGGGCTATAGACGCGTTCACCGCGGATGAGTGGGACATCCTGGACGCCCTGGAGGAAAGCTCGGGCTCTTCTCTTCGACTGCAGTTCGCTAAAGTGAGTAGGTCCGCTAGCAGCAGCAGCAGCAGCAGCAGCAGCAGCAACAACAACAGCAACAGCAACAGTAGCTGCGGTAGCAGCAGTAGCAACACGCCGTACCGCACTCAATATTGTGTGTGTTTTTTTGTGGTTCGTGCCCTCTTCCTTGGCAGGCAAGCTGTGCTGCTATTATTCCTATTATTCCGGGTGGGCTAGTGTAGTAAGAAGAGCAATCAGAACCCACGATGAACCCAAACACGACACACATATGCATCCCTTTGTTTACCTGTATACCATATTTGATTGTGATTATTGTGGTTTACAAGGCTTTCCTACGGAGTGGTCTTTATATAGTAAAGGCGACGCAAGAAAAACGGGTTACCTAGCCAGCAGCAGAGCGTCAACATAATGCACACCAGCAGCTGCAGCAGCTGCAGCAGCAAAAAAGACAGAAGCAATAAACTGCACTGCTGCATCTTCATCTAAAGCCAAGGAGTGCGGACAAAGCGTTTATTGTGTAGACGAAGAAGGAAACTAATAACAATAAACATTGTGCACGTAGATATATACGAACTCTCGTTTTATGTTTTACCATGCTGCCACCTGCTGGTCGAACATTTACGTACAAAAAAATAAGAACTGGGTCACGATCCACACACGCAGTCAACCACGTATCAACCGACCCACCGACACCCACCCACCCACACCCACCCACCCACCCACCCACTCTCACGTACTTACCAACATCCACTCACATCACTCACACCCACCCACCCAACCACCGACCCACCCACCCAACCACGTACGTACGTGCGCACCAACCGATCGATACACACACGCACCAACCGATCCACCCATCCACAATCTACAACAACAGCAGAGTGAAATCAGTATACAGCAGCACCAGTCAGTACGTACAGCAATAATAATAGTAGTAGTCATTATATAACCCATCTACAGCAGCAATAACAACAACAGCAGCAGGAGCAGCAGTCCAGCGGTACGACTCGTACGTACGTACAGCGGACACAAACAAAACGCCGGCATGGATGCGCAGCCCTTGTACGTACAGGAGTGTAAAC
Source organism: Saccharina japonica (assembly GCA_008828725.1). Classification (NCBI taxonomy): domain Eukaryota; class Phaeophyceae; order Laminariales; family Laminariaceae; genus Saccharina; species Saccharina japonica. The sequence goes on from MEHQ01003090.1 coordinate 48,441, forward strand.
AAAACGCCGGCATGGATGCACAGCCCTTGTACGTACAGCACTGGCGTTTTTTTTTTTTTTTTTTTCGGTCGATTTTTTTACGTCTGGCGTTTTTTATCTTGAAATTAGTGTAAAAGTGGCTAACTCGCGAAGTTATGGGCCGATTTCGATTTTGACCGAAGTTCTGGAGATCCATATTTTCACATCTGGGGGACTCTTTAGGAAAAAATTACTTGATTTTAGTATGGCCAGGAAAATTACTTGATTTTAGTGTGGATATTTTTTATCTTGAAATTAGTGTGGATTTGGACCCGGGCCGCAAAGCCCTCCGAATACGCTGGGAACCCCTCCCCTCCCCGGGTAGATGTCAGTTGGGCTGTTTGCATAATACGTCAGTACAATACGTCAGTTTGGCTGTTACGTCAGTTGCTGTTTGCGAAGAGCTCAGTTGGCCTGTTTGAAGGGCTGGTTGCGAAACGAAAGGTCTGTTTGCAAAGAGCTGTGTATCAGTTGGTCTGTACGGACAAAGAGCATCGAGTTACTACGGACCTCTAATCGTGAAATAATAGATAGGTTTATATGTTCCCTATTATAGCGCATTGTGTTATTCGATGTCGGGGGCGGGATGTGCGATCATCCCCCCTGTATATAAAATAGCCCCAAACACCAAACATGGAACCCTCACTTTTATCCTTCCCCTCCTCTTGTCTCCCTTCTTTCCTCCGCCTCCTCCGTGTCAATGACGTTGTGCTATATACTACCACTATGTTCGATAATATAAGGATCGCTTATATATTAATATTCAATCTAATCGGTGTTTAAACTATGGGACAAAGCGGAATACGGTAGCAGGGGTAGTAACACCTAACTTTGCTGGGTAGTAACACCTAACTTTGCTGGGTAGTAACACCTAACTCACTCGTACCTCTCACCCAAAACAACCGACTTTTGATTAATATATTTGTTTTTCAAGTCAGCAAAAGAACCTGATATAATACGCGATCCCGTTCTTTCAGGAAATAACATAAATGTTACGTATACATGTGTGGTACCAGGTACCTATTATATGGGTGGGTGGAATTAAGTTACCAAGTTGCTTGAATTTACGTAGTGTGTGTTTTTTTTTTCATAGGAGCCCCCCCTGTCAGTGAGAACCGCTCGAACTCAGAAAATGAAACTAATATCTATCATAGTACACCTCACGGCTCCGCTCTCTCTCTCTCTCTTTCTCGCGCCTCCTCTATATTCCAATACGAGCCCCCGATGATTTATGCCTGCACAACACACCCAAGCGCCATTTATTGCCTTGCCTCTCCCCCTGTCTTGTGCCGTGCCTTGATTGAATGAATGTCTCGGGACAGGTTTTGATGTACTTGGACAAGACCATCGGCGAGCTCGTGGCCTACCTGGAGGCGGAGGGGTGGATGGAGAACTCAATCATCGCGGTGGCTAGCGACAACGGGGGCTGCCCCGAGGCTGGGGGCAGCAACTACCCTCTCCGGGGCATCAAGCACTCCTACTGGGAGGGCGGCGTCAAGGTGACTAATTTTTCTGAGGGGTGGGGGATGGGGTAGGTTGTGGGGATGCTTGTCAGTGTGGGGCCCTTTTTTTTGTAAAAATTCAGTTGGTGGCTGTGAAAGTGGAAAGGTGAGGGGCCCATCAGGAATGGGGTGCACGGCCGTAGTCGTATGACCACAGACCCTCGCATCGGAATCAGGTCCGAGAGCTACTCTCAACAGGTGAAACCACACAATAGTAGGCAAGCACAAGGAGGGAACGAAAAAAGTGGGTTTTCGTTCTTAAGGTGCCGTGCGGTTTCAATGCGTTTTTTGTCGAACCGTACCGCACCGTACGATCTTGGGGCTTGTAGGAAGAACCGCTCTGCACCGCACCGCACTGTATAATTATTGGTCGGCTTCTTTTGCCGTGAGCTTTTGGACGGGGGGCGGTGGAGTAGGGTGTGAGGGGTGGGATCAGCGAGCATCGTCGTGATGTTGCCGTTGCCTCTGTTGCTGCCGCCACTGCTTACTGCCGCTGCTGCTTGCTGCCGCCAACTAGTACTTCTGTCGTTGATGTAGTTAACGTAGGCTATGCTGTTGGAACTATCGGCAGCGGTTGTTGATGCCTGGATCTCGCTGTGCGCCCCCCCCCCCNCGCCCCCCCCCCCCCCCCCCCTCCGCCAGACCCTGTCATCCTTACTCTGCGGTATTCTTTCACTTCAGGCCTTGCTTTTCTACTGGCACTGGTGTCACCCCTTCCGCCGGTCTCACGGTTTTGTTTTTTTTTTCGCTTCATTCGGGCGGGGTTATATCCCACGCCAAATTCATTGGTGTATACCTCTCGAGCGTTTGCGCCATTCTTCTGTTACGGTCTTCTTCTGGTTGCTCCTTGACTCTTTTTTGTGCTCTCTTCTGTTTGGCCTGGAGCGTGGCGAAACCTATTATGTGCCAGTGTCACTTGAGACCCGCGCAGAACACGCTCTTGAGTGTATATGCAGCGCCACCACCCGTGTCGTGCCAGCCTCCAGCAGCAGCAGCAGCAGCAGTAGCAGCATCTTCAATTTTCGTGCATAGTTCCCTAGGTTTGAGCGCACTACGTGCTGAGTTCTGATTCGTCTTGTTCCCCCTACCTTGAAAGTTTTGCTTTTTCCGACCGGGAGATCAAACGAACGCCATAGTTGATCTCAAATCAATAATCACACGCCTCCTTCTTGCGTTTTTCGGGGGAGGGGGGGGGGGCAGTGACGCCATTGTGGGGTTTCCAAGTACCTGGCAAAATAAAACGTTTTTTTTTTGCCAGGTGCGAAAGAAGCATAATGACAGCCATCAACGCAAAGCCAACTAAACTCAAGGTGTTTTTATGTTGCGCCGGTATTTAATTATGGCACATATCGTGGACATATGGAAGCATCACTATTTAATAATAGCATCTGACACAGCTTGCAAATATGTACCTGTATGAGTTTCGACGAATTGCCTCGATCTCACTCTCGCAGCTGCATGTTCTTTCATGTTTTTTTTCTTCGTATACATATGATAGGTTCCTGCATTCGTCTACTCGAAGAGCCACATCCCGGAGGAGGCTTGGGGCACGAACTACAGCGGGCTGATGCACGTCACCGACTTTCTCCCGACTTTGGCATCGGCCATCGACATCGAGCTCGCCGGAAGGTGAGGGGCGGCGGGAGGCATCAGTACCTCGGGTACGGCGGGGGGGGNTTTTTCTAACACGACACGTTTTGTATGTTGCGAGTGTGGTGAGGTGAATGAATCCCTTTGACTTACAGCAGTACAATAGTACCAGGTATAGGACACCTAATAAGAAACAGGAAACTCTGGTCCAGGCTGGGTTTCTTATTCGAGAGAGGGTGCTTTTTACACTAATTTCAAGATAACGACTCTCGAATTTCTCATTTTCCTCTACATCTCAGCCTGGCGATCTTATTAGCCTGTTTCTTATTAGGTGTCGTGTACAGCAGTAGTGCAGTGTACAGAGACTCTGACCGAAACATGACAGTACTGCTTCCTACCAGGTAGTGTTTTTTGTCGAGACAACGGGAGTGTAGCCCTAAAGGGGCTTTTAAGCTCTATGTACCAGGTATTTTGTATCCGTCCGTCGGAGGATTGGACAAAAACAAAGTGGAAGGAGGAGGATTGAACAAAACAAAATGGACGAGAAAAAAAAAAAAAAAGTTGAGGATTTTTGAGGCGTTTGGCCTGAAAAGACTTTGAAAGGCCACGGTGCATGCCCTTCGTGCCGGCGCTGGTTGGTACGAGGACGAATGGTCGCGCAAGCACACGACCTTGTACCGCTTTTGCGTGTCATGGAGGGGGCGTACTCATTAGCCGCATGTCATGCATGGTCGTACTAATCGTATGGCGGTAGACCCTAGCATCTGTACAATGCCGGGACGGAGGATGTCGGGTTATCATCGACAATACAGACGTTGCTCGCTTGCACCAAGCGCGAAGCGCCCGTGATGTGTGGGGCGAGTCGCATGAACGGTGAGCTGCATCCTACTAAGAAACCGATTGTGAGGAGGGGGTGGGGGGGCGTTCCGTTATAGCGTGGCTGCAGCATTAGCAGTAGTGGCGTGAGGTCGTTTTTCGCTGGTTTGTCGCACGATAGCGGAACTGCGCTGCTGCTGCTGCTGCTGCTGCTACTGCTGCTGCTGCTGCTGTTGCTGCTGCTGCTGCTGCTGTTTTAGCGGCATTAGCGTTAGCAATGGCGGAAGTAGCGGCGTCGATTCCTGTGTGGGAATGCGTTGGGTTACCTGAACCCCACCCTGTACAGGAAGGTGAACAATGATCCGGTAGACGCAGCTCGTAGTACGTAGTCCCGTGTACTTACTGCTGTACCAGGCAAAAGGAATGATCACAACCGCAGTGTAATTTACACCTTATCTCATTTGTTTGCGTATCATAGCTGTAGCTTACAGCGTTGGGTTACAGGATATACAGCAGTACAGCAGTGGTGGTGGCAACTACGAAGCACATCGGATGTAGGACGACCATCGCCATGGTCCCCCATCACTGTCAAAAAGCAGCGGCACCGCTACCTTCACCCGCGCCGCACCATCGCAGAATGAAGTATGCGCACAGCATAACGTGCCGTACAGTACTTTTACACGCCGGACAGGTGGTCTACAGGTAGATCATCTACAGATGAGTGATGTACAGATAGATCATCCACGGATAGGTCATCGACAGATAGGTCATCGACAGATAGATCATCTACAGATAAGAGCATCTAGATCATAACTTTGCCGTTACAATATTTTGTGCAGGCTTTGTGCAGTACAGATCCAACCCAGGGAACATGTCCTAGATGACGCAGATTATACGGCTCTCACCCGGCAACATGAGCTGTAGATCATACAGATCATACAGATCATACAGATCATACAGATCATCTGCCCTGAAATAGCTAGATCAAGTGGGAATCTAGTATCTACCGATGTTGTGTACACTTTCCTGCTCTCTCTCTAGCGCGAGGGAGACTTTGAATCCACCAATACTTGCCAAGAAATGCACCACAACAATAAGGAGTATACATCACGACGTATGTCGCGTCTGGGATCTTGTCTTACGTGCTCTCCACAAACAGTCACGGTCTCCAACAAAGCAAACTGACATGGAAGGGGACGCACGCCTCCCCTCCCGTCCCCTCCCCTTCCTCCTGTCCCTGTTTCCCCTCCCCCTTCCCCCTGCATCTTCTCCGCCTCCTTACCTTCCTGTACATATATATGGTTTCGTCCCTCGCAATTGTGGAAAACTCCAGCTTCGGTGACCTTGACGGTGTCGACCACTGGGCCCACATCACCAACCCCGACTTGGTGGCATCGAGCGGGAGCCCTCGCACGGAGATGCTGTACAACTTCGACCCCTATGTCCTGTGGGCCGGCGTAGACTCGTGAGCATCCCCCCCCCTCCCCCCCTTTTTCTTGGGTTCGACAACTTCGTAATATACACGTACTGTATATATGTTTGTTTGGTGTTTGTCTTTTGTAACTACTGTAGTATTCTGGAGGCCGGCAGCGGGGGGGGGGGGGGAGGGGGGGGGGGGGTACTCATTTGTTGCTTGCCTTAGTATTTTGACCATTGACCACGCATCTCTTTCGAGATGGAGCACCGTTTCTACTCCTACTAGAAACACCTTCAACATTTGGGTGCGCATGAAGGTGTGCTCATATATTACGAAGAAACAGCCGGGGGGGGGGGTACTCATTTGTTGCTTGCCTTAGTATTTTGACCATTGACCACGCATCTCTTTCGAGATGGAGCACCGTTTCTACTCCTACTAGAAACACCTTCAACATTTGGGTGCGCATGAAGGTGTGCTCATATATTACGAAGAAACAGCCGGGGGGGGGGGTACTCATTTGTTGCTTGCCTTAGTATTTTGACCATTGACCACGCATCTCTTTCGAGATGGAGCACCGTTTCTACTCCTACTAGAAACACCTTCAACATTTGGGTGCGCATGAAGGTGTGCTCATATATTACGAAGAAACAGCCGGGGGGGGGGGTACTCATTTGTTGCTTGCCTTAGTATTTTGACCATTGACCACGCATCTCTTTCGAGATGGAGCACCGTTTCTACTCCTACTAGAAACACCTTCAACATTTGGGTGCGCATGAAGGTGTGCTCATATATTACGAAGAAACAGCCGGGGGGGGGGGTACTCATTTGTTGCTTGCCTTAGTATTTTGACCATTGACCACGCATCTCTTTCGAGATGGAGCACCGTTTCTACTCCTACTAGAAACACCTTCAACATTTGGGTGCGCATGAAGGTGTGCTCATATATTACGAAGAAACAGCCGGGGGGGGGGGTACTCATTTGTTGCTTGCCTTAGTATTTTGACCATTGACCACGCATCTCTTTCGAGATGGAGCACCGTTTCTACTCCTACTAGAAACACCTTCAACATTTGGGTGCGCATGAAGGTGTGCTCATATATTACGAAGAAACAGCCGGGGGGGGGGGTACTCATTTGTTGCTTGCCTTAGTATTTTGACCATTGACCACGCATCTCTTTCGAGATGGAGCACCGTTTCTACTCCTACTAGAAACACCTTCAACATTTGGGTGCGCATGAAGGTGTGCTCATATATTACGAAGAAACAGCCGGGGGGGGGCGACTTCATTTTCATGCATGGCCGTAGTCGTATGACCATAGACCCTCGCATCCCTACAATGCCGGAACGGAGCGTGTCGGGTTTTCACTGACCAGGCAGACATTGCTAGCACCAAGCGCGAAGCGCCGTGAGATGTTAAGCGAGTCGCACGAAGGGTGAGCTGCATCCTACTAAGAACCGCTTGTGAGGCGGACTTGCATATGGATGACAGCTTCAAGGAGTCAATTTAATTTCTGGTGTGGCCACTTCCCGAGACAGCAATGGGAGCAATATGTAACTGCCTCGCGGGTGCCTTACCATATACACACTACATGATACGATAATTCCCCTGGTGCGGAGCAAAGGTTCTCCAACCCGCACAAATGATCTAACTCGACCGTCAGTCTTGGTGATCGCCAAACAAACAAACAGAAAAAACGGTACCCTGGTTGTCTAGCTCACGCAGTGAGAGGCGTGTTTTACAGCGGCGTTGCCAACCAACGCCAACCCAACCTATAAGTATAAAATATATTTATGGGGGGGGGTACTGGAGGGGGGGGAGGGGGGGGTATCGTCGAGCCCTACGTACGTCCTGTGGGTCAACGGAGGGTCCCATAAGTGCTTATTTTCACTCTGTACATTTTTTTTTTGGTGTTTTTTTTTTTTTTCCGAAACGAGTCTTTTGTAGGCAGGGGGGAGGACATTGTTATGGCCACGGCTGTTGTTGTTGATGTTGTCGTGCCCCTCTCATGTGCCTCGGCGCCAGTCCCTCTCACGAGCGACCGTCCGTGACTGAGCGTTTGACCGTCTTGCGACTAAACTGCACGGACGAGTCGGTCTGGTACGGGCGGGTTCGAGACCTTGTTTGGTGCAGGGTGGTCGCGCGAAGCGGGTGTTGTTGTGTACCAGGTATGTGTGTCCTCTGTAGGTGGGTGGTCGTGTTTTGGGGTACATGGAAGGCATCGCTGTAGTTGTGGTCAGACGGGGCAGGGTTGGGTTGGGGTTGCGACGTGTCCAACTCACAAGATATTTGATTCCCTACGCTCACCTACGCTATATGTATACCGTCACCTGCTTGACGTCTCATGCAGACATTTTTATTTATGCGGTGAAACGTAACCACCACCAACCACCCTATTATAGCAAAATTGCTGTTGTTTTAGCGGCAATATCAGATACTAACAGACAGCAGTAGCTCGGTCATTGACGGGCGTCTGGAGGGCGCGTCGGCGCGATCTTTGTGAAAGCTTAAGTTATTTTTTTTATTATGAAATCGTCAGGGACGACTGACTATCCAACGGATGAAAAAGACGACGAGTCGGTCTCCGACTTTCGATCGTTTCCTAAAGCGCAAAACGCCTACTGACGAAACCCTTCCTTCGTCCTCGGGTGCCGCGATCTGCCGTTGTTCTGGTATGCAGAATCATCGCGGCCGAGTACCCCCTGATCCAGGGAGCATACCGACTGGGGAAGTGGAAGTTCATCTTCAACGCGTACTGCCAGGGTTACTACACCTTCGACCGACAAGTCCAGGCGACGGTACGTCTCTCCCTGCTGCTGGGGATGATGAATAAACAGCCGATTTTCCTAATTGAGAATTGCCTTTCCGATGAGAATGAAAATCGATTTTTTTTTATTTTTTTATTGTAAGAAACGTACTTCCCTCACAGTCTTTTTTTTCACTGTAAACTATTGTCAGTTGTGACACCCGTCGATGACAAAAAGAAAAAACGAAGTCGGCTTCGGCTGTCTCAAGATATCGAAGATCCCAGAAAATCTGGATTTATGGGCGAGGTACCTCGCTCATAAATGCAAGTTCCCTTCATTCCTCGATTTTACGAGTCTGTCGAGGTTGATTTCATTTTTTTTTTCGTGGATCGATACCTATCATCGAGGAACATATTTTCTAGGTCAAATTTTGATCGTGAGCGAAATACAACTGTTGAACAATAACAAAGTACTAAAATCGATTTTCATTCTCATCGGAAAGGCAATTCTCAATTAGGAAAATCAGCTGTTAATACGTTGCTTGCTGTTGCTGGTGCCATTGGTGTTAATGTTGCTCTTGGTGGCTGTTGATGTTGCTTGTTGACGTCGGTATTGATGTTGCTGTTGCTATTGGTAACTATTGATGTTTCTGTTGCTGCTGGTGGCTATTGCTGTTGCTGGTGGCTATTGATGCTGCCGCTGGTGGCTATTGCTGTTGCTGGTTGGCTATTGCTGTTGCTGGTGGCTATTGATGTTGCTGCTGCTGGTGGTGGTTATTGATGTTGCTGCTGGCCATTGCTGTTGCTGGTGGCTATTGCTGTTGCTGGTGGCTATTGATGTTGCTGCTGCTGGTGGCTATTGCTGTTGCTGGTGGCTATTGATGTCGCTGCTGCTGCTGCTGCTGCTGTTGCTGTGGCTGTTGCTTATTTTACGTCTTGATGGGTATCCGGTCCCGCCACCTCCCTTGGTACCATTACCAGCACCTTCCTATTTTTGTGAGAGGTTCTGTTCAGCGTGGTCCCGATGGATTGGGCACGCTCGCCCTTCCACAACCGCAGCCCGAGCTATTCGTTTCCGCTCGAACCCCCCCCCCCCCCCCCCCCCCCCGGCATTTTAGGACGCGAGGTCTTAACAGTATCCAACGAACATACGGCATTGCATGAACATCGAGTACCCCCCCCCCCCCCCCCCCGTATGGCATATGTATGTTTCTTGACTGAACTTTGCGGCTACAAGGCTCACCGGGCGAGGTCTTTTGCCTCATACTTGCTGGAGTATACAGCACCTACCCACTATCCATAGCCTGCATTAACCAAGTATTACGGGGGGGGGCATAGTAAATAGGACCTACGACAGGTACCAGGTACCTGATGGGTTTTTGTTTTCGTATCGTAGGTCCTATTTACTATGGTCCCCCGTAGCAGTAGACACTAGCCTACAGTCTCTACCCGCCAGCCTCCGTAGTCACGCGGCTACTATGTAGTCTAGTGTGGTGGGGACGGGAGTGCTGCACAACCAACACTTCCTTAGCCACCACAAAAGCGACGGTGCGCGCTGAGGGAGGGAGGAAAGGAGGACCTTATCACACCCGGGTGCTAAGAGAGCACACCCTCTGGGCCGACTTTCTCCAAAGCAACGAGAGGGGGGGGGGGCGCACACAAGATGAAAATGACGGGTTTGGTTGGAAAACATATCGTCGAGGTATTCGCATAGACAGACGCGTCTTTCCGGTTTTTTGTTTTCATGGTCTCTCTCTCCGTTGTCGAGCAGAGGAATCATCTTGGAAAAATGGTCCCGAGAGGGGGTGTGTCGTCTTATCACCCCCGTGTTATACATACGCTATACGTATGAGTGATGGGTGCGAACGGCACCCTTACGTCCGTCCGTTCGCTGTGTGCTGCTGCTGCTGCTGCTGCTGCCTCTGTCTTCGGTCAGCCTTCGGACGATTCGCTCTATGGTACTCCTGTCTTGACGCGGTGCTACGATAGAGGTGTATAGCACATTTTGGCTGAAAAACAATCTGAATGACGGGACGGGCTCCTTGACCCCAATTCGTCGGAATTTGATGGAATTTGATGATTCTTGTGTCGCACTATTTTTTAGCTTTTTACCTACAAGGCCATGGGGATTGTTCGTCGGGTATATACGTAGCACTTTTGTTTTGTTTTCATCTGGTGTGTACACAGCTTTCGGGCGAGGTTTTAGAGGCTTCTCAAGCGCCCACCCTCCGAAAAAGCACGGCGCACCTCTACGGTAGCATGCGTCTCCTTGTTGTGGTGGTGGTTGTTGTTGTTGTTGTTGTTGCTGTTGTTGCTGTTGTTTTTTTTGTCATTACTCGACGAGAGAGGTATATCACAGCAGTCGTGCGGCATGCACGAAGTAAGACCATTCATTCGCTCTTGTTGTCCGGACGGGCGTCGGTAACTCCATGGATTTGCGCGGCCGACTTCGTCAGTCACCCTTGTTAGTAGGGAACGGTGTTTTTTGTTTTGTCGAGACGAGTTTTGCGTCGCGCTTCTTTTTTTGTTTTGTTTTGTTCCTTTTCCTCGACGGCCTCCTACGTATTAACATCTGTTTTTAGCGTCGTCTTGCACACCGTGTGCGATTTTTTGGGCACCAGCACCAGCACCGCGACGATAAATTCAGTGCCGAGTTTTGTGCAGCAGCAGCAGCACCACCACCACCACCACCACCAAGTCCACCGCGGCGGCGGGCAATTGAGGTTTAGAGCGGTTTTTGCCGAGAGAAGAAGAGGAGGGAGGGACGGGTTGATAAAACCGGCGGGGGAGGGAGGGAGGTTCAACAAATTAACGAAGAGCGCGTGTGTGTCCCGCTTTCTGTCCGTGCCTTTTGGTAAAATAAACCCGTGCGCCGGTCTCCTTGCCCATCGGTCGACCCATTCCGGCTTTCCCCCCCGACATGTGATGAAACAGGACTACCTGGCGAACGGAAACAACACGTGCTTGGGTGTAGGGAGCTGCACCTACTGCAAGAGGACTTGCAGCGATAAATCCTACGCGGACGGGCTGTTCGACCTCGAGACCGACCCCAGGGAGGAGCACAACGTTGTGGACTTGTACCCTGAGGTGATTTTTTTTTGTGTTTTTTCGCGGACCGCCACACGTAACGTAACATCGGTGTATTTCTGTGTTTCGGATAACGTTTCCTGTCATCAAAAGATGTTAAGGAGACCGCACGTTCATACCTCGACAGATGGAAAAATTCCATTAAGGTACCTTGACCGACGTGACGGACGCCAGACCTCTACTAGGTTGTGGGAAACTCGGTCCTACACTAACCTTGGCCGAAGCACGTTTTTCCTCGACTGGCTGGCCGTCTCCTGACATTTTTGTCTGTCGTAGGTATTAATAGTTGTGGCGGTGTAAACAAATAAATACTGATTTTCGCAGGCTGGAGAGGAACTCCGCTGATGTATACCAGGTACCTGGTACATGTGGTGCAGAAGCCGACCAAAGCGAAGGGAGTATTTACGCTGCCGTGTGTAGAAAAAATACTACACCAGGTATTAAGGTAAGGTACTCTGGTGTTTTGTTTTAGTTCATAGCCTCCGGCGGATTTGGTAAAAATACAGCTTGTTTAAGCTCACCACGCATTTAAAATACGTGTCGTGTGTCAATGGTGGTGGTTCGTTGCACTCCTAAGCACCCACGTGCCGTCGGATTTTCCCAGTGATCTAGAGCCGTGTTTCGTTTCGGAGCCGCCTCGTGTCTCTGCCCTCGCCAGCCCCTATTCACCTGGTATATCAATATTTTTCGGGCCTCTGATCAAATGACCGTCTACACAGAAATTCGGTGTGTTGTCGTTGTTCATTCGGGATTCCGGCGTGGGGCAAAAATCTGTTACTTCGAGCTTTCAGTGTGCTCTTATCGTAGTTACGACGGCTACTCGTAGTAGAGCTGGGGCAGTTTTTTTTGTCTTTTTTTTTGTTTTTTTTGTTTGTTCACTTTTTCACTTTTTCGGCATTGTCAAGTGTTCGCTATCAGGCTGTTGTTTTTACCACAGGTAATCACTCGACCCTTGGGCTGCGCAAAAACGGGAAGAAAAAAAAAAACACCACGCAATCTGGGTGGCTTAGGGTACGCAGCAGGTGTGCTTTTTCATGTGTGTTTTCGCAAAATAAATACTTGAAAGCGTGTCTAAAATTCGCCACAGCACCTGCTTGTCGTCTAAATTCACTGGGCTCTCTCTCTCCCGGGGAAGTTATAACCTTGTCTCCCCTTCCGAAAATGCCCTTATTCTATACATGTATAGGTGGTGGACGGGATACGGAGCCGCATCCAGGAAGTCGTGAAGCAAGAATACGCCAACTCCAGCTTCGAGAGTATCAGCCCCGATGCTTACCACGTGTGGGCCGCACACAACTATTGGGCAATACCTTGGTTCGACCATCTGCAAGAATTGATAGCTGCCAACGAGAGTAGCAATAGTAATAGCAATATCAGTAGTAGTGATAGGAAAAGAAGACAGTACTGGGGTTATAGTGCACTCGGTTTACTTTTTTGTGTGTGTACGTTTATTGTTTTTTTGGGTTTTTTTCGGGGGCCGAGGGGGGTGGGGGGGGGAGAGGGGGGAGAGGAGGGGCGTGAAGAAATACATTCAAGGTAGATGTCTGTTCACTTGCCTTTAGGCGGTTGAGTCGTGTGCTGGCTCAAGCCAGACGTGGAGGAAAAGAAAAAACGCGCCCACGTCCTCACCGCCTATGTTTTTCGGGATCGTGTCTTGCTAAAAACTAATAACGTCATTATGTTTTAGCTCGTGAAGTTTTCGTTCTTCCGCAAGACGGGGGGGGGGGGTGGAGGAGGCGTACTCATTTGTTGGTTGCCATAGTTATTTTGACCATTGAGCACGCACCCCTTTCGAGACAAAGCAGGGGGGCGGGGCGGGGCGAGCGAATGTACCCACTATCGTTAGGAGGTGGTGTTCATCGGGTGTTGTTCGCTGGTGATATATACTTCGCAGGACAGGCGCCCCCCTCCCTCTAGCGTTTCTCAGCCGTGTGACACGGTTCTGTAAGGTATGTAGGCATTACAACTGTACTCGCGCGCGCGTACGTTGCGTGCGCGTACGTTGCGTGGCCGAAGCACATCCGCCAGTGAGATTCTCGAGGCCCGACCACGTTACGATGGCCCAGGAAAAACGAATGGTATTGTTCGTGGTATGCGGTCGCTTGATACTGGTTTCCTGATATGTGGGGGTTTCATACTGGTCTAAGGAGATTGGGGTTTCATATGGTGTGGCGAGGCATTCTGACCTGAGATGATGGATGCCTAGCGTGTTGCTGCCCCGTGTGGGGGTAGTCGATGGTGTTAAGATACGACCCGGGCTTTGATGATTAGATACTGCCCGTATATATGTGAGGGTGGAGCGTGACGGAAAGGTACGGCTCACTCCTGTGTGGTGTTTATGATGGGCCTTTCACGACAGGTACTGGCTCTACTTGTGTGTGTATTCGGTATTTGGTGATACGAGTACATTATCCACTATTCTCTCCTTGACGACTCATGGTATAGCCGCGTGGTTACACAGAACGCGTTCGACAGCGACGTATACAAACTCGATCATCTGATTGCTTCGGGCCCGGAGGTCGCTGGACGCTATACTGTGTTAGAGGGGGAGTGGTACATGAAGGAGTGACTATGGAGATGTTCTTTGATTTCGAGGATTTTGAGCGGCCGTATGGGCAGCAACAGCAGCAGCCGCGGTCGTTTGGACAGCAGCAGCAGCAGCAGCAGCAGCAGCTGGAGATGGTTTTCGAGGATTTTGGGCGGCAGGATGAACAGGAGCTGCAGCAGCAGCAGCAGTATGCCTTTGGTGGACAGCAGCACCAGCGGCAGTACGGTGGCGCCGCGCAGCAGCAGCAACAGCAGCAGCGGCGCCGCCAGCACCAGCAGAACCCGGGGGGCACTGGTTGTGCACGTATCACCGTACATGGGTGGTACCAGCCGGAGTCCCCTCCGCCCCCAGGAGCGTCAATGGGCGGATTTTACACGTGCGGGCGTTGTGGGGCTCGAGGGGCTGAAGTCGCGATTTGCTTTGGACCGAACAGCGCGTGCGATGGGTTCCTGGCTTATGGTCAAAGGGCCAGGCAGTGCACTGCCCAGCCTACTATCGTCTACGCGCCGAACCACCGCTACGTGTCGCAGGTCGGAACGGCGGCGCCCCAGCTGCCGCAGGTGGAGCCGGTAGTGCCTGGGTCGGTGACGAGGAGGGATAGTGTTATGTCGGGGGGGAACGAGCTACGTCAGCAGCAGCAGCAGCAGCAGCAGCAGTACGGTGGCGCCGCGCAGCAGCAGCAGCGGCAGTTGGGGGTCGGGCCACAGCAGCAGCAGCAGATACAGGACGTGAGGTTGGGGCTGGATGTCATCAGCAAGCGGGGTGCCCGTAGAGCCGCTGCGCGCGAGGAGCTGTGGAATATGTTTCATGGACCTCAACCGCGTACCGTCCTGCAGAAGAAATCCTGGTGGGAAAGGCTGCAGTCTGCCAAGCGACGAGCTGGAGGAGTTGGTGTTCCGTACCGAAGCTTTGACGAGCTTGGTGTCGCTGAGGAGAAAGAGCATGTTTATGCTGAGGCTGAGGTGGTGGAACTTGGTGTTGCTGAGCCCGAGGTGGAGGAGCTCCGTGATGCTCGTGCGCCGCTAGCTGCATCTGTACAGCAGCAGCACGAGGCTGAAGTGGCGGAGCTTAGTGTTGCTGAGCCTGAGGTGGAGCTCGGTTTTGCTGAGGCTGAAGTGGTGGAGCTTGGTGTTGCTGAGCCTGTGGTGGAGCTCGGTTTTACTGAAGCTGAAGTGGTGGAGCTTGGTGCTGCTGAGCCTGAGGGGGAGCTCGGTGGTGTTGGTGTCACGCCCCCGCCGCTTTCGTCGTTCGTGAAGCCGCAGCAGCTGCGTGGGCATGAGGGGGTGTCGATGCAGCAGCAATGGGATGGGGACGGTGTGGGCGGTGGAGTGCCGCAGATTGGTTTGGGCCAGAGTGGCTCGTACCCCTTCGAACCAAGGAAACCAAAGAAACGGGATGGCGTGGTATGGTGACGGGCGCTCAGAGGTGGAGCTTGTGGGAGAGGAGACCAGCAGCAGCAGCAGCAGCAGCAGCGGCGGCGGCGGCGGGGCGCGATCTTTCCCATTCGATCCATTGAAGCAGGCATGTTATATTTTCCAACTTTATTGTTGGTAGATTCAGTGGATTGGATTTTCTTGGTCTGTTGTTTTGTTTTTGTACTTCTCTGTGTCTTGGCCGGTATATTTGAGCAAGGACTGCTGTAGTTTTGTTGATCTTGTACCCTGGTATGATGGATCGCAGCTATGTATGTGGTTGGATGGGAACTGGGTAGGAGAGCGGACGTTCCCGTTTGACCCAGGCAAATCAACAATCGGCTGGTATGTGTGAGCGAGGGCTGTAGTTGTGTGATTGTACCTTACGGGTATGATGGACCAGAGCTATATTCTGTGTGTCTTGCTGTTGGAATCACGGCGGGGGGTTGCGATGCCATGATTCTACAGAAAAGGACAGCTGTGGAACCAGTTTGTGATGGACTAGTTCTACTACAGCAAAGCAGTAGTACATGATATTCATTGTGTTGGGAAATTACTGCTGATTTTGGCTTGGTTTTACAGCGCATTATATTTATTTGTAGGGAAATTACTGCTGGTTTTGGCTTGATTTTGCAGCGCATGATACATAATGTGTTGGAAAATTACTGCTAATTTTGGCTTGATTCTTCAAAGCATAATCAATGAGTTGGAAATTTACTCCTGATTTAAGGCTCATTCTACAGCAGTACATGATATTGATGTGTGAAAATCAGTGCTGATGCGTTGTAATGGTAAAAGTTATTTTTTGTGGTTATGAAGAAGAAAGATCAACCAGAAATCGGTACTGACGTTGTTTTTGTCACTAATGTTGTGTTGGGAAGAATCATGAGGGGGGGTTTGATGGCATGATTCTACCCAGAGACATAGTGCATAATGATGTGGTTCGTTATCTAACGATTTTACTTGGTTCCTGGCGCTGAACCTAACCACCCGATGCACCCTTTAACAGCCGATTTTCCTAATTGAGAATTGCCTTTTCGATGAGAATGAAACTCGATTTTCGTACTTAGTTATTGTTCGAGAGTTGTATTTCGCTCAGCGTCAAAATTTGACCTACTGTAGAAGATATGTTCCTCGATGGTACGTATCGATCCACCAAAACAAAATGGAAAACAACCTTGGCAGGCTCGAAAAATTAAGGATTTAAGGGAATTTGCATTTATGAGCGAGGTACCTCGCCCATAAATTCAGATATTCTGGGATCTTCGATATCTTGAGACTGCTGATGCCGATTTCATTTTTTTTTTTGCCATCGACGGGTGTCATAACTGACAATAGTTTACAGTGAAAAAAACTACTGTGAGGGGAGTAAATCTCTTACAATTCAAAAACCAATATTTTCGATTTTCATTCTCATCGGAAAGGCAATTCTCAATTAGGAAAATCGGCTGTTCTTTGCTCAACGAGTCAGACTGCACCCTCACGCTGCGGACTTATGATATGTAGTCCATGCCGCGGTGACGTTGAGCCGCGGCAGAGACAAGCGTTGAGTCCGTGGGGAAGGGAGCAGGAGACGGGGGTTGAGCGCGTGGGGTTGGGGTCGTTTAGTAGCAATAAACTACAGTAGATTATGTGTTTTTGGATCGTTTGTTTCAGTAGGAATTAACGAGACGAAATATTTATGACGCTTGGATTGTAATATGCTTGCATTGGATACACGAGTAGAGTTATATGCACCTGGTATACTGGTATCTGATATTTGGCATTCTGAATTGCGTACTACGACCTCTGAAGTACGATGTCAGAACTATAAAATAACAGCATCAACAGCGAGCTGTATATTGCCACGTATCGGTGATGGCAGTTCATTTATCATAACCTGGGGTATGATTGAAACATGATGCTTTACCTGGTGTATCGAGGGACTAAATGCTTGTTTTAATAGGAGGATAGTTGGATTATAACGCTGGATCAAGCAGTCTTGTACGTGAGTGCACGCATACAACGACAACGACGTTCTGTTTGTTTAGTTGTCTACGGTGTTTATTTATCATTGACCGCTGATGTTCTGGTTTGTGAGTTTGGACTTGAGTTTGGTTTTGATTTTATGGTTGAGGAATTTTAGAGTCACACTGATATCGCAGCATTTTACTATCAACCATGCGATGAATGTTTCGTCGTCTACCGAGCAGGGGGGAGATAGTAGTTGTACTCGGTAACACGACGAAGACTTCCATCGCAGATAGTGGAGTCCAGTTTGGGGTTATATCATACGTGGATGCGGACTATGCACGCAAGGCTAGTGACCGGAGGTCTGTCTCTGGTGGAGCAGTTATGCGCGCCGGTGTCTGTGTATGGTTTGATTATAGGACGTAGATGTCTGGAGCATGTGTCTAACGGGTAGTTTGAGATTAACACGTACGGTCGGCAGGGCAGCATGCCGACGTTCTCATCAAACCGTTGCATGCTGAGACGTTTCGCTTTGACCGTGACTCTGTGGTGAACTTGTTGTGATTTCATCCACTGGTTCGTTTGTTTGTTTGTTTTTCCGGAGGTTTTGGGGCATTTGGTTTTGGGGGATAATAGTAGGAGTTTTCGATTTGCATGGAATGTTTTTGGAAAGTACTTGAAGAATTTACGTTCGAATTCAGGAGTTCTTAAAGAAATGGGAGAAAATGTTGGGAGGTACCCATACGCCGAGCAAGGTTAATACCTCAGTAGAGTATGCCGATGGTCTTGATGAATCGTTCCGTACGCTTTGGCTATTGGTTAAGTGCGCACAACGTACAGGGAAACCAATTACTGATACCTATAGTACTTTTGGATTCAGATGCGGATTGTTGTCTTCTTGTATACTGCCGAGGGGAGCGTCAAGCAGGGGGGCTGCTATGATTTGATTTGGGATGTTCTATATCAGAGTGTTTTGTTATTGTGCTCTTACAGAGTACACAACAGGGGGGCCGATGTTATCGGGCGGTACGGCATCTGTGTGAAGACGGTGTTATTGATTTTGTTTGAAGGTTTTACCAGTATACTCACGTTTGTTGGCTTTTCCCCTTCCCGTAGTTACTGTCTCTCTGTAGTTTAGGAGATATATACTGGAACCGATATTGAGAGATTTGGTATCAGGATTGCCGTTATACGTTGGCAATTCTTGAGGATGGAATTTGGGATTGCCGTTTTACCTTGGCAATGATGAAGGATGGAATTTGGGGTTGTTTGGCGATGATTTATTATGGAAATTGGGACTTGCCGTTTTACCTGTCAATTGGTGATAAGCTATTCGGGACCTATCGTATCGCGCACCGAATGGGGGGTGTTTGTGGTATGCGGTTGCTCGATACTGGTTTCCCGATATGTGGCGGTTTCATACTGGTCTACGGAGATTGGGGTTTATATGGTATGGCGAGGCATTATGATCTGAGATGATGCCTCGCGTGGGTTGCTGTCTCCCTCCTGGGAGCAGTCTGCGATACAATGATGATGAGACCCGGGCTTTGATAGAATGATACTGCTCGTATATGTGTGAGGGGTGCAGCCGGTGACAAACCTGGTGCGGCTTACCTCCTGTGTGTGGTGTTTATGATGGGCCTCTGACAAAACGGTATTGGCTCACCTGGTGTGTATTTGGTACGTGGTGATACGAGTGTATATTATCTACCACCTTCTCCTTGACGACTCACGGTATAGGCACGTGGCTACACAGAGCACGTTTGACAGCAGCGTTCACAAACACGACCGCAGGCTCGAACGCCGGCGCTCCAGCAGCCGCAGGTACAGCCAGCAGTAGTGCCGAGGTCGACGACTAGGGGGGGTAGTGCTATGCCAGGGGAGAGCGAACTGCTTCGGCAGCAGATGATGAAGGACCTGATGTTGGAGCTGGATGTCGTCAGCAAGGAAAGGGATGCCCGTAGAGCGGCTGCGCGCGAGGAGCTGTGGAACATGTATCATGGACCTCGACCGCGTACCTTCCTGCAGAAGCAAGCCTGGTGGGAGAAGTTGCAGTCCGCCAAGCGACGAGCTGGAGGAATTGGTGTTCCGTACCGGAGCTTCGACGAGCTTGGTGTGACTGCGTCCGAGGCGCACGAGCTCGGTGGTACGCGTGCGCTGGTAGCGGCGTCTGTACAGCAGCAGCCTGAGCCTGAGCTGGGGAAGCTCGCTGATGCCGTACAGCAGCAGCCCGAGGCTGAGGAGAAGGAGCTCGGTTCTGAGGCTGCGGTGGTGGAACTTGGAGTGGCTGGGCCTAAGGTGGTGGGGCTTGGTGGTGCTCAGGCTAAGGTGGTGGAGCTTTGTGTTGCTTTGCCTGAGGTGGAGCTCGGTGGGGACGGTGGCGGAGTGCCGCAGATTGGTTTGGGCCAGAGTGGCTCGTACCCCTTCGACCCAGGGAAACCAGAGGAACGGGATGGGCTTGGGGGGGGGGTTGACGGCGGACGGCCAGAGGTGGAGCTCGTGGAAGAGGGGAGCAGCAGCAGCAGCATCTGCGGCAGCGGGGCGCGATCTTTTCCATTTGATCCAGGGAAGCAGGCATGTTATATTTTCCAGTCTGGCCAACTTTCTTGTTGGTTGATTCAGTGGACTGGATTTTCTTGGTCTGTTATTTTGTTTTTGTGCTTCTCTGTGTCTTGGCCGGCATATTTGAGCAGGACTGCTGTAGTTGTGGTGAGCTTGTACCCCTGGTATGGTGGATCGCAGCTATGTGTGTGGTTGAATGGGAACTGGGTAGGAGAGCGAACGTTCCCGTTTGATCCAGGCAAGTCAACAATTGGCTGGTACGTGGGACTGCTATAGTTGTGTGATTGTACCCTACGGGTATGATGCACCACCGCTATATTTTGTGTGTCTTGCTGTTGGAATCACGGGGGGGGGGTTGTGATGCCATGATAGGCTTGATTCTGCAATGCCTGATATAAATGTGCTGGAAAATTACTTGATTTTTCAGCGCATTATATACAATGTGGGAAAATTACTGCTAATTTTGCTCCACTGTTTTAGTGATCAATGTGTTGAAGAATTACTGCTGATTTATGCTTGGTTCTACAGCAGTACCTGGTACATGATATTGATGTGTGAAAATCAATGCTGATTTCCTCACCAAGCCCTTGCACACGGAATGTTTTGTCACTACTGTTGTACTGGGAAGAATCACGAGGGGGGGTTTGATGGCATGATTCTACCCACAGACATAGTGCATAATGATGTGTTTCGTTATCTAACGATTTGACTTGGTTCCTGGCGCTGAAAGTAACCACCCGATGCACCCTTTGCTCAACGAGTCAAAATGCACCCTAACCCTGCGGATTTATGAGATGTAGTCCATGCCGCGGTGACGTTGAGCCGCGGCGGAAGACAAGCGTCGAGTCCGTGGGGTAGGGAGCAGGAGACGGGGGTTGAGCGCGTGGGGTTGGGGTCGCTTAGTAGCAATGACCCACAGTAGATTAAATGTTTTTGGATCGTTTTGTTTCGGTAGGAATTGACGAGCCGAAATATTTATGACGCTTGGATTGTAATATGTTTGCATTGGATATACGAGTAGAGTTATATGCACCTGTTATACTGGTACCTGATATTTGGCATTCTGAATTGCGTACTACGACCTCTGAAGTACGATGTCAGAATACTATAAAATAACAGCATCAACAGCTGTACATTGTCACGTATCTCGGTTATGGCAGTCCATTTATCATGACCTGGGGTATGATTGAGAGACGATGCTTTACCTGGTATATCGAGGGCCTAAATGCTTGTTTTTGGTAGGAGGATAGTTGAATTATAACGCTGGACCGAGTAGTCTTGTACGTGAGTGAATGCATACAACGACAACGACGTTCTGTTTGTTTCGTTGTCTGCGGCGCTTATTTGATATAGATCGCTGATGTTTCTGGTTTGTGGGTTTGGACTTGAGTTTGGTTTTGATTTTATGATTGAGGGGTTTTTGAGTCACACTGATGTCGCAGGATTTTACTATTAACCATGCGATGGATGTTTTGTCGTCTTCCGAGCAGGGGGGAGATAGTAGTTGTACTCGGTAACACGACGAAGACTTTCCATCGCAGATAGTCGAGTCCAGTTGGGGTTTTATCGTACGTGGATGCGGACTATGCACGCAAGGCTACTGACCGGACGTCTGTCTCTGGTGGAGCAGTTATGCGCGCTGGTATCTGTGTATGGTTTGATTCTAGGACGTAGATGTCTGGAGCATGTGTTTAACGGGTAGTTTGAGATTAACACGTACGGTCGGCAGAGCAGCATGCCGACTTTCTCATCAAACCGTTGCATGCTGAGACATTTCGCTTTGACCGTGACCCTGTGATGAACTTGTTGTGATTTCATCCACTGGTTTGTTTGTTTGTTTGTTTTTCCGGGGGTTTTGGGGCATTTGGTTTTGGGGGATAATAGTAGGGGTTTTCGATGTGCATGGGATGTTTTTGGAAGTACTTGAAGAATTAACGTCCAACTTCAGGAGTTCTTAAGGAAATGGAGAAAGTGTTGGGAGGTACCCATACGTTGAATAAGGTTAATACGCCAATAGAGTATGCCGATGGTCTTGATGAATCGTGCCGTACGCTTTGGCTATTGGTTAACTGCGCACAACGTACAGGGGAACCAATTACTGATACCTATGGTACTTTTGGATTCAGATGCGGATTGTTGTCTTCTTGTATACTTCCGAGGGGAGTGTCAAGCAGGGGGGCTGCTATGATTTGATTTGAGGTGTTCTATATCAGAGATGTTCTGTTGTTGTGCTCTTACAGAGTACACAACAGGGGGGCCGATGTTATCGGGCGGTACGGTATTTATGTGAAGACGGTGTTATTGGTTTTGTTTGAAGGTTTTACCAGCATACTCACATTTGTTGGATTTTCCCCTTCCCGTAGTTACTGTCTCGCTATAGTTTAGGAGATATATACTGGAATCGAGATTGAGAGGTTTGGTATCGGGATTGCCGTTTTACGTTGGCAATTCTTGAGGATGGAATTTGGGGTTGCCGTTTTACCTTGGCAATGATGAAGGATTGAATTTGGGGTTGCCGTTTTACCTTGGCAATGATGAAGGATTGAATTTGGGGTTGCCGTTTTACCTTGGCAATGATGAAGGATTGAATTTGGGGTTGCCGTTTTACCTTGGCAATGATGAAGGATTGAATTTGGGGTTGCCGTTTTACCTTGGCAGTGCTTTATTATGGAATTTGGGACTTGCCGTTTTACCTGGCAATTGGTGATAAGTATTCGGGACCTATCGTATCGCGCACCGAATAGGGGGGCTGTTTGTGGTATGCGGTTGCTCGATACTGGTTTCCCGATATGTGGCGGTTTCATACTGGTCTACGGAGATTGGGGTTTATATGGTATGGCGAGGCATTATGATCTGAGATGATGCCTCGCGTGGGTTGCTGTCTCCCTCCTGGGAGCAGTCTGCGATACAATGATGATGAGACCCGGGCTTTGATAGAATGATACTGCTCGTATATGTGTGAGGGGTGCAGCCGGTGACAAACCTGGTGCGGCTTACCTCCTGTGTGTGGTTTATGTGGTTGGGTCTCTGACAAGAACGGTATTGACCCAGCCTGGTGTGTGTGTGGTATTTGGTGTTCGAGTGTACATTATCTACTACTCCTCCTTGACGACTCACGGTATAGGCACGTGGCTACACAGAGCACGTTTGACAGCGGTTATACAAACAGGGGGGCTGTTCGTGGTATGCGGTTGCTTGATACCGGTTTCCTGATATGTGGGGGTTTCATACTGACCCACGGAGATTGGGGTTGCATATGGTGTGGCGAGGCATTCTGATCTGATATGATGGATGCCTCGCGTGTTGCTGCCCCGTGTGGGGGTAGTCGATGGTGTTAAGATACGACCCGGGCTTTGATGATAAGATACTGCCCGTATATATGTGAGGGTGGAGCGTGACAGAAAGGTACGGCTCACTCCTGTGTGGTGCTATGATGGGCCTTTGACGACAGGTACTGGCTCTACTTGTGTGTGTATATTCGGTATTTGGTGATACGAGTACATTATCCACTACTCTCTCCTTGACGATTCATGGTATAGTCGCGTGGTTACACAGAACATGTTTGACAGCGGCGTATACAAACAGGTATTACCCCTTGGGTATGGTTGGTAATACCCCTCGGGTATGATAAGACGCTCACTCGGGAACAGCTAAGCGTCTTGGGAAAGTTCCCTGGGCAACTGTAGCTTTCCGACTAACGGGCTGATTGAGGGAGAAACATCGTAACAACTCGACTGGCGGATTATTAGAGAGAGACCGAGGGTCTGCGATGGCAGATGCTTGCACACTCTCCCGTCTTCCCCTTTTACCTCCTCGGGTTCCTTCTATCTTCTGGCTTCCCAGCTTGTAGCCTTTTAGTTTCCATCGTCAGAGGTTTAATAATATAAAACAAGAGGTCTCCTATATCGAAGGGAAGCTTGCTTCCAAGCCAGCAACGGTAAAATTATTCCTGCGTCCCTTCCACCTTCTGTTTCGGCCATACAACAGAAACCTGTTAGAGTCAAGATCGTGAGTTCGAGCCCCCCCGAGTGCATGCTCGTAGGGACTTCTTCTCGCAAAAACATATAATGACTAACGGAAAGCGCGAGAGCGTGAGTTATAGCAAAATTCGATGAAGATCGACGAGCGTTGGGAAGGCTGAACCCTCTGCGCGATAAAAATCAAGGCAAGAATAGTAGTGGGGGAGGAGGGAGAGGAGCCTACTGTGTGACCCCGGATCTGAGTTACGACTAGGGAGGGAGAAAGACAGAAGTGCGAAGAAAATTGATGGGATGGAAAAAAAAAAAAACAATGGAGTGCATGCCCAATATCAGGCGGGCCAGGAAGCCTTTTCCGGGGTACATTACGCAGTGTACCTATAAATGGCTCAAAGTGTGTAGGTATACCTACTTTTGGCTGATGCCCTTGATAATATATAGCATTTCCAATGTTTACCCCAGAGCACTGCCAGAGTATTTGCAATATATGTACAAGCGCAAAAATCGGCGCGCTTCGCGCGCCTTTTTTTTTCTTATTGGGCTGCGCCAAGCGAAGGCTGTAGATGGTGATCCATATGGAATGACAACCACTCCTAAAACAAATAGGTCTATTATATCGGGTTTCACGAACTTGCTGAGCCTCCTTGCCCCCATTGGTGAGGAACGCTGACTTCACGAATTTCAGCCTACAATGTCAATGAGCTATGACCAGAGTGGTATTCGGGTTTCCACACCGCGAAAGGCGGTATCGACTCGGAGGATCCCCGTTATAATCCCCGTGTTGTTGGATTTGTAGATGTACGGACATATTTATGGTCCGGGGATGATATTTTACCCTCCCCGGGTGGAGCTGGCTCCACGAACCTCAGCCATCCAGTGATGGAGCCAGTGGGGTTGAGGTTCCCATACCGTGCGGGGCGGTATCGACCCTAGGGATCATATATTGAATACCCGATTTGTCGGAGTGCCGGAGTGGTAATGGAATAGGGATTCATTATCTGGCGATAGGACCTTATCCTCCCCGTCTGCGGCATACCCTCAAAGCTACCCCAGCTAGTCAGTGATAGAGCCAGTGGGGTTGGATTTTGCACACCGTGCGCGGCGGTGTCGACCCGGGAGGCCTCGGTTTTTGTCCCCGGGTTGTTGGAATTGTAGACGTATGGAGGGATTTCCGATCTGGGGATGAGACCCTATCGTCCCTGGGCGGCGCTGGCTTAATTTCGAGCCCCACCCAATCAGCGATCGGCCGGTGGAGTTGGGGTGTTCAAACCGTGCAGGGCAGTGTCTACCGGGGGGCATTCGATTTTCGTCCCCGTGTTAGTGGAATTGTATATGTAATAAAAAGGGATTGCCGATCCGGGGATGGGACCTTATCGTCCCCGGGTGGTGCTGGCTTTATTTATTTTTTCCTAGCCCCAGTCAAAGAGCGAGCAGCTAGCGGTTTTGGGGTTTCCATACCGTGCGACGTGGTGTCGACCCGGGGAGGCACCATATTCGTCCCCGCTGCATTGGAGTTTTGAAGATATGGAAGTGTTCATGAAGCGGGGATGAAAAATGATCCTCCCCGGATGGCGCTGGCTCCCCGAACCTCAGCCAAACAGTGATAGAGCCAATGGGGTTGGGTTTTCCACACCGTGCGGGGCGGTATTGAACCGGGGGATCGGGGGGGGGGGTTCCTCCCGGTTTGTCGGAGTTGTAGATGTATTAATTTATGTATTATCCGGGGATGGGACCTTATCCTCCCCGCGTGTGGCGAACCCTGAAAGGGACCCCAGACAACCAGTGATAGAGCCAGTAGGGCTGGGGTTTCCACACCGTGCGGGGTGGTGTTGATCAGGGGTAACTCGGTTTTCGTCTCCGCGTTGTTGGAGTTGTAGATGTTTGGAGGGATTTCTGATCCGGGGATAGGCCCCTATCATCTTCCGGGGGGCACTGGTTCTATTTTCGAGCCAAAGCCAATAGGCTATAGCGCCAGTGGCACTGCGGTTTCCACGCCGTGACCGGCGGTCTCGACATGGGGGGTCTCGGTTTTCGTCACCGAGCTGTTGGATTTTGCGCTCGATCTATTTTCAAGCCCTAGCCAATCATCGATCGGTCCGTCAGGCTGGGATTTCCACACCGTGCGGGGCGGTTTCGACTCGGGGGATCGTTTTTTTCGTCCCCGGGTGGTCGAAGTTGTAGAGACACGGAGACATTCGTGAACCGGGGATGGGTCCTTATTGTCCCCGGGTGAGGAGTTGTGGATGCATGGCGGGATTTCCGATCCGGGGATGATACTCTGTCGTCTCCGGGTGGCTCTGGCTTTGTATACGAGCCCCAGCTAATCAGCGATCGGCCGGTGAGGCTGGGGTTTCCACACCGTGCGCAGCGGTGTCGACCCGGGGGATCATTGTTTTCGTCCCCGGGTGGTCAGAGTTGTACAGATACGGAAGCATTCGCGAACCGGGGATGGGTACTTATTGTCCCCGGGTGAGGAGTTGTGGATGCATGGCGGGATTTCCGATCCGGGGATGATACTCTGTTGTCCCTGGGTGGCTCTGGCTTTGTATACGAGCCCCAGCTAATCAGCGATCGGCCGATGGGGCTGGGGTTTCCACACCGTGCGCGGCGGTGCCGACCCGGGGATCTAGGTTTTCGTCCCCGCGTTGTTGGAGTTGTACATGTAAGGAGGGATTTCCGATCCGGAGATGAGGCCGTATCGTCCCCGGGTGGCGCTGGCTTCATTTTCGAGACCCAGCCAATCATCAATCGGTCGGTCGGGCTGGGGTTTCCACACCGTGCGGGGCGGTTTCGACCCGGGGGATCCTTTTTTTCGCCCCCGGTTGGTCGGAGTGGTAGATGTACGGAGGCATTTCCAAACCGGGGATGGGGACCAATCGTCCCCTGGTGAGGAGTTCCGGGTTTATGGCAGGATTTCCAACCGGGGGATGATATTCTGTCGTCCCCGGGTGGCTCTGACTTTGTATACGGGCCCCAGCCAATCAGCGATCGGCTGGTGTGGCTGGGTTGTGTCGACCCGGGGAACCTCGGTTTTCGTCCCCGTGTTGTTCAAGTTGTACATATATGGAGGGATTTCCGATCCGGGGATGGGGCCGCATCGTCCCCGGGTGGTGCTGGCTTTATTTTTAAGCTCCAGCAAGTCAGCGATCAGCCGGTCGGGCTGGGGTTTCCACACCGAGCGGGGCGGTGTTGACCCGGGGGACCATTTTATTATTTTATTTGTCTCCGGGTGGTCGGAGTGGTAGAGATATGGAGGGATTTCCGAACCTGGGATGGAAACCCATCGTCCCCGGGTGAGGAGTTGTGGATGCATGGCGGGATTTCAGATCCAGGGATGATATTCTATCGTCCCGGATGGCGCTGGCTTTATTTCGAGCCCCAGCCAATCAGCGATCGGCCGGTGTGGCTGGGGTTTCCACACTGTGCGCAGCGGTGTCGGCCCGGGAGATGTCGGTTTTCGTCCCCGGGCTGTTGGAGTTGTAGATGTATGGAGTGATTCCCGATCCGAGGATGGGGCCGTATCATTCCCGGGTGGCGCTGGCTTTATGTTCGAGCTGCAGCCAATCAGCAATCGGTCAATCGGTCAGTCCGGCTGGGGTTTCCACACCGTGCGAGGCGGTTTTGTCCCGGGGGATCATTATTTTTGTCCCCGGGTCGTCGGAGCTGAAGAGATACGGAGGGATTTTCGAACCGGGGATGGAGACCTATCGTCCCCGGCTAAGGATTCGTAGATGCATGGCGGGATTTCAGATCCGGAGATGATACTCTATCGTCCCCGAGTGGCGCTGCCTTTATTTCGAGCCCCGGCCAATCTGCGATCGGCCGGTGTGGCTGGGGTTTCCACACCGTGCGCGGCGGTGTCGACCCGAGAGATGTATGTTTTCGTCCCCGGGCTGTTGGAGTTGTACATGTATGGAGGGATTTCCGATCCGAGGATGGGGCCGTATAGTCCCCGGGCGGCGCTGGCTTTACTCTCGAGCCCCAGCCAATCAGCGATCGGTCGGTCGGGCTGGGGTTTCCACACCGTGCGGGGCGGTTTCGACTCCGGGGATCGTTTTTTCAGTCGCCGGGTGGTCGGAGTTGTAGAGATACGGAGGCATTTCCAAACCGGGGATGGGCACCAATCGTCCCCGGGTGAAACGTTGCGGATTTATGGCGGGATTTCCAATCGGGGGATGATACTCTGTCGTCCCCGGGTAGCTCTGGCTTTGTATACGAGCCCCAGCCAATCAGCGATCGACCGGTGCGGCTGGGGTTTCCACACCGTGGCCGGCAGTGTCGACCCGGGAGATCTCGGTTTTCGTCCCCGGGCTGTTGGAGTTGTTCATCTAAGGAGGGATTTCCGAACCGGGGATGGGGCCCTATCATCCCCGGGTGGCGCTGGCTATGTTTTCGAGTCCCAGCCAATCAGCGATCGGCCGGTGGGGCTGGGTTTTCCACACCTTGCGGGGCGATTTCGAGCCGGGGCGTCGTTTTTTTCGTCCCCGGGTGGTCGGATTTGCAGAGATACGGAGGCTTTTCCGAACCGGGGATGGGGCTATATCGTCCCCGGGTGCGGCGGAACTGGGGGTTTCCCCCGAGGGGTAACTCCCGTCGCGCGCGCCGCGGCCCCTGATTGGCCGAGGGCCGGCTGGGGGCCCCCCTCGACCAATGGACGTCGGGCTCGGAAAACGCAGGGATGAAACCCATATGCCTGTTACACAAGCGCAGAAATCGGCGGGCTTCGCGCGCTTTTTTTTGTCTTATTGGGCTGCGCCAAGCGAAGGCTGTAGATGGTGATCCAAGTGAAGTGACAACCACTCCTAAAACAGATTTTTATATCGGGTTTAACGAACTTGCTGAACCTCCTTACTCCCATTGGTGAGGAACGCTGGCGTCACGAACTTCAGCCCACAAAGCGAAAAACTACGAGTCAGTGGTATTTGGCTTTCCGCGCTGCGAAAGGCGGTATCGACTTGAGGGATCACCGATTATAAATTATAATCCCGTGTTGTTGGATTTGTGGATGTACGGGCACATTTATGGTCCGGGGATGATATTTTATCCTCCCCGGGTGGAGCTGGCTCCACAAACCTCAGCCACCCAGTGATGGAGCCAGTGCGGTTGACGTTTCCACGCCGTGCGGGCCGGTATCGACCCTAGGGGACATGTGTCATTCCCGATTTGTCCGAATGGTAATGTATCTGGAAATACTTATTGTCTGGTGAAGTCGGGGTTTCCACACCGTGCGCGGCGGTGTCGACCCGGAGGACCTCCGTTCTCGTCCCCGGGTTTCGGATTTGTTTACGTATGGAGGGATTTCCGATCCGGGGATGGGACCTATCGTCCCCGCGTGGTACTGAATTTACTTTGGAGCCCCAGCAAATAAGCGAACGGCCGGTCGTGCTGGGGTTTCCACACCGTGCGGGGCGGTTTTGACCCGGGGCATCATTTTTTTCGTCCCCGGGTGGTCGTAGTTGTAGAGGTACGGAGGGATTTCCAAACCGGAGATGGGGAACTACCGTCCCGGGTGAGAAGTTGTGGATGTATGGCGGGATTTCTGATCCAGGGATGATACTCTGTCGTCCCCGGGTGTCTACGATACGAGCCATAGCCATTCAGCGATCGGTCGGATCTCGGCTTTCGTCCCCGCCTTGTTGGAGTTGTACATGTATGGAGGGATTTTCGAACGGGGTATGGGGGCCTTTAGCAGTGCAGCAGCAGTGATGGTGGTAGTAGTCTAGAACCGACCCGTCACGTACACACGAAATAAATCGATTCCCACACATCGCAGCGGGGACTCCGCTGTTAGACGAGATACACTGTATGTACGAGTAATTGCTCGGCGTCCGCGTCGTACTCGTAGTCGAAACGAGTAAACACTAAAATCCCGCCGCACGAAGAGTACGTACGAGTACTCAACGTTTGTTTTTTTTTCGTCTGGAGGTTGAAAGGGCCCCCAATAACGCAGTGAAAAGCTCTCTGGGTATCGCTATCTCAGCCGGTGCAGTTAGATTGCAGCTCTATGTAGGACTCGCTTAGACGCTCGCAGTACCCTGTACCGCGTTTCACTCACGTTTTGCTTCGAAGTTGGTGTCCTCTCCTCGTACTTGTGAACAAGTTCTCCGGCAGTTGTACTCGTAGCAGCAGCAGCAGATATCTTGACTTTGAGTCTTGAATCAGTCCTCCTCTTGCTGTGAAGCTTGTAGCTCAGGGTGGAGGTCTTGAACCACCGTGCCCGTACGAGCCGCGCTTACGCGATACGAGCCATCTTAACCTAATGTCTATTGATGCAGTACGAGCTACTTTGTAGTAGATGACCCTGTGTTATCCAGCAGCGACTCTATGGTACCGAATTCCACAAGTGTAACTTATGGTCTCCAGAACCAATTAAAAAAATATGTCTGTCTGTCTGTCTGTCTGTCTGTCTGTCTGGCTGGCTGTCTGGCTGTCTGTCTGTTTGTCTGTCTGTTTGTCTGTCTGTCTGCCTGTCTGTCTGTCTGTCTGCCTGTCTGTCTGTCTGTCTGTCTGTCCCATGAGAGTCAGTCTAGGGCCATCCACGGAAAAAAATCTTAGAAACTGCTACACCCGTACCGCACGGAACAGGTCGATAGCCCTCGACGAGGCGATCGTCATGGTCCAAACCATACCTAATGGGGTGCCCTGTGTGTGGAGTAATCAGGGTTGGCTGCCAGCACCCCGAACGGTGTGGCGAGCCGAGCAGCAGCAATCGATCGCCCGAGGCCAGTGTCTAATTTCAAGTGGAATCGGATTAACGAAATTAATGTTTGGACAGCGTCACGCATTTATCTGTGCTGGGCGTGATCAGGTGGCGAAGGCTTTTCCCTCCGTCCCAGTCTCGCTTTCTCGCTCCTTCCCTCCCTCCCTCCTCCTCCCCTCCCTCCCTCGCTCGCCCTCTCCCTCTCCCGCCTTCCGTCCCTCCCTCTCTCCGTCCCTCCCTCCGCGCCCTCCGCCCCATCACTAACACCCTTCCCTCCTCCCTCCCCATCGCTCCCTCCTCCTTTCCTATTCACCGTCCTCGAACCAAAGATGTCACGACACAGAACCTTCAACCCTTGACAGACAAGTGCCTGGACTGACACCATACTACTAGGTTTTAGTGTTAAAACACTCGCCCCTATACCTTTGACAGCGCAGGTTTCCCTTGCTTGACCTAACATCATTGTGGATGTCTTTGACGAAATTGTTCAATCATTCATCATAAAAGGGCCCGTATTAACGAAAGAAAGTTTCAAATCGAATCGATTTGAATTTTGATGAATCGACTCGAGGCGCAGTTTCCTCACAGGGAGGACGGCGTTGTTCTGAAATCTGATCACACCTTCAAATAGCCGTACTCAAATGGATATGCACACAGCACACATCACATAGCACACAGCCCGCAGCAAGCAGCAGCAACAACACAGGCAGTGGCACAGTGCGTCGCGAAACTGCGAAGGATAACCATATCTGGTTCAGGCGGCAGTGCTGACTCTAACCTTGAGCCGGAGGCAGAGGCGGGTACTCACAGCCCCCCCTTCAGCAACCTAGTGTTCTTGATGGTGTTAGCTGTACGCTGCAGGATGTATCTCTACATCTATCATTACATCATACATGGTATCTAGACTGCACGTCAGCAGTGCCCTCGTGCCCTCGTATAAAAACATCGATTTGAAATCGATTCGATTTGGAACTTGCCTCCCTTAATTCACACCCTAAGGGCCGCAGACAAGGATAAACCAAACAAAAAACGAAATGAAACGAAATGAAAAACATATATAATATATATATAAATTAATGTGGATTCAATCCTAGAGCTCGCACGATAAATAATTTTAAGCCCGGGCCGGCCTCAGTATCGGAATCTCGGCACCTCAATATCTCGAGGGTTTTTTCATTTCTTCGGGCGCTCTCTTCGAGGATCGGCTCCGATGCCCCTCGCCCTTCGTCCCCCCCGCTTACCTCGCCGCGAACGCGTGCGGGGGCAGAGAGAGAGAAGCGAAAAGTAGGCAAATTCTTGGATCTTGGGTGGCATGTCGAGCGTTTATTTGAATCTTGACAGGGGGGGGGGTAGTCACAAACAGAAAGTGGTGACTTTTCAAAATAATGGAGTAGTATCAACAGGAGTAACATTTTGTCGGCCCTTTGCATCGTCGAGGTCCATGTTGCTTCGCGCGACATCTCCCCGATTGAGTATTAACGGTGTAGGTGCTCTCTACATTTCACAGTGCTGCTGTGGCGAGAGGGTCGACTTCAACGTTGAATACCTCCCCATGAACCGTGGACGCGAGCGGGATGATGACCAAGCGTTTTCATTCAATCTCCCGCTCTCAAAAGGGCAGGTTGCTGCGAAAATTAATGACATTGGCACTTCGTTCCAAAGACTCGGATTTTATCTGTGAAAATGTAAGGTACCTTCAGAACTACACCGGGTCACAACTGTCAGTAGCGTCACGAGGAGAATGCAGACACACAAATCATTCCATTTCCTATATGTCGGTTTTTTCTACGCAATCATCGCATTTTGTTTTTTGGTATTCTTGCAAAAATAACAACGGATGTATGCAGCTTAAATATGTTATTTTTTAATATTAATTTATAAGAACGCTCGAAGCCGGACTTGAGAAGCATATTTAAAGTGCGAAAAAAATGTGTAGGGTTGTTAGACAACCTGATGTTTGGGCATAGATGGGAGAAAGATGCAGTAAGATATGGAAATAAAGACCCAGAAAGATATGAACATAACATATGCAATGGGATGGACGTACGTATATAACAGGTGCGGTGCATACATAAATGAAGAAAGTAGTGAATGTGGTTGAAAAAATGGAGTATACATTCTGAATCAAGCTGCACACCCGACAATTACACGAGCACGCGCATACAATCTTATTCGAGTGTATGCATGTACGAGAGGAGGGTACACACGTATGTATGTATATTAAAAAATTAAAAAAACAACAGCTGTGAGCTCGAGGATTTCGTCGAAGCTCATCTTTGCTAGCTGAGTGTAATACTTCGATCGCGCGTACTTACGGATTTTATATGTCCTCATGTAGGATGTACATCCCGTATGAGGGGGACATAATCTGAGGCTGTAGAATTCAGGAAGTGTGTGTCTATTTGTGGGGGAAGAAATAATTAAAAATAAATTAAAATTAAAATTAAACAGTCTGAAATAAACGTACCAGGTATACTATAGTGTTCCGACGAGTTTACGTGATAGAGTGGTTCTACTATTTGTAGCCATGTATGGTATATAAGAAGAGGTGTGTGAGGACAGGTTATAGAGTAAAACTTAAAAGCACCTGGATGAATTTTTAATTAATTAGTGATTTGGGTTTTTGTAGTGTGCATTATTTATTTGTACCTATAAGGTATCTTTAGTGACAATTAGTAAGAACAACAACAACAACGTTTTATCCGTTATAACTGTTAAAGGGGGAGGGGGGGGGAGGGAGACACATACATACAAGGGTATGAACCAATCAACCATGTTGACAGGAGGTATGTTAAAATCTAGTATGAATTTTCAGGGGGTTTTTGGGGGAAATTTTTTTTTATTTATTTTTTATTTTTTATTTGTACCTATAAGGTATCTTTAATGGCAATTAGTAGGTAAGGGTTACATTTGTTTTTTATTTGTACCTATAAGGTATCTTTAATGGCAATTAGTAGGTAAGGGTTACATTTTTTTATGCAAGAGCGAGTAAGCATTAGATAATTTATCGTTTTGGCCTAATACTACTGCTGCTGTACACTACTGCTGCTGTACACGCTGCTGTACACCTGCTGTACGTAGTGCCACACAGGCAAATCTGAGTGTCGACAGCAAACAGTTCCTGGAGTAGTGCTGTGGCTCAGGTATTTGATTGCCCAAAGACACACATACATACAAACGAACAAATGTTTTTCTCGGATTAATTATTAGTTTTCCATTTGTTTATGTCGTGCTGCAGCTTAAAAATGCTATAAACAATTGCACTGGGTTTGTTTTGATCATTCTCACAGCAAGTTGCTGCAGTGTGCGGCTTTTCATTTTCAAGATTTTTTTAACGTAGGAGTACGACACCTGTGATTTTTACCCGATCTAATGTGTATACCAGGTACTGTGTACGTAAATGAAATATAATGTACCAGGTATATGAATGAAAACATTCGTACGAGTATAGGTACAGCTTCAAAACCACAGGGACAGCCAGCAGCAAGCTCGAGCTTTTTGTAGGAGTACGAGCACATACTACATATTGCACTTTGAGTATGTAGAAGTACGAGTACGCACGCTTTGCTATGCAGTGCTAAGCAGTGCTACGCAGGGCTAAGTACTGCTGTTCTGTGCCTCTCATCACGGTTTTTACACTCTGCTGCACTTTTTGTGTCGTTTTCATGCGTGTGTTGCAACTACTACTACTGCTGTTGTACTACGAGGTGGGCCAGCCATAACACGGTTTACACGTCGGATTGGCGATGCCCCCATCAATTTTAAGAATTTGGACTTGATTTTTGGACACGAGGTAGCTCATACACTCATCGACTCATTGACCTTCGGCCCCGATGAGTTGTTTTTTCTTCCAAGAGATATGGCCGATCCAACAACCTGAAAAAATACAAAAGCGACCAAAACTAGTGAAAACAAAACAAAAAAAGTAGGGCGGACAGTGAATGCCTTTGAACGTGCGATTCAAATCCGGTGTGTGTTTTGCTTATGAATCTGGAATTAGTATTAGTATAAGTGCTGGATATGATCCACACTTAAACTAGCACATATAAAAACACACCCGATATAGACTACTACTTTCTACTGCAAAACCCTACCATAAATTAACCCCACCTTAATAACAGTCTCTACATTATCTGCGTGAACTACCAACCCCATTATACGTGCCCTCCCACACTCCTAAACCCCCCTTTACCCCCACATTAATAATTTATTATTATCTACCCCCTCCCCACTTATCCGTCTCGAAAGGGATGCGTGGTCAATGGTCAAATGACTAAGGCAAGCAACAAATGAGTACGCCCCCCCCCCTCCCGACAAGCGGTTCTTAGTAGGATGTGGCTCACCCTTCATGCAACTTGCCAAACATCTCAAGGCGCTTCGCCCTTGATGCAAGCAATGTCTGCCGTGATCGGTGAAAACCCGACGTGGCTCCGTCCCGGCATTGTAGGAATGCGAGGTTCTATCGCCATACGACTACTGCCATGCACGACATGAGCACACCCCCCCCCCCATTTCCCCGACATCCCTTTTCCCGTGTTTTGACATCCCCTGTTCTTACCACCCCTGGCACCCGGAAGAATCTTGAAGGAGCACCCGAAAGCGCGGCATAGCTGCTGGGCTTGGAGAGGGCTGGGCGACGACCACCGATTTAGCGACGACGGCGAGCCAGGTGTAACGTGTAGTACTTAAGGAAATCTACATACGTAGCATGAAGAGGAAACACGGAGGATAGGATGTACTTCATTTTCGTGCATGGCCGTAGTCGTATGACCATAGACCCTCGCATCCCTACAATGCCGGGACGGAGCACGTTCTACTTTGTTTTGGGCCGTGCGTCTGAGTTGTTTGCGTACAACGACGGAAAAACACAAAGATTTTGGGTTGACGAGGAAGAGTTTCTTTTTTTTGTGGGTTGACACAGTTTCAAGCCTGAATTGTGGCGTTGCGCTGATCGNTTTTTTTGCGAGCCGTTGTTGTTGTCGTTGCCGGGGGTGGAGGAAAAAGAGGGAGCTTGAACGAGGATTTGTTGGTCGCGCGACTCCAATAGAATGGTATATACGTCTGCGCTTGAGGGGGGGGTCGCGGGATCGGTTCGGTTCGGTTCGTTCCGTTTCATTTCGGCTCTGTTTCGGTTCACTTTGAACCAAGGCGTTTCGAATCGGTTCGTTTCTGTTATGTTTAGAAGCAAATAAGCATACCATTAGCCGCCGGGTCAAGTCGTCTAATGAACTTTATTGTTAGCCGATCGCCCACCAGATCCCGATATTGTAGCAAGCAAACTCCCCGGGCAAGAATAATCCAGGGTCAACAGGATAATGTAAAGGGCACCCCAAGCTTCATATTTTTTACATTGTGTCTTGTTTCCGCGTGAGTGCGGGGGGCGAGTTTGTGCTGCTACGACAATACCATGGCGTGCGGCGTTGCGACCGCCGCTAACACAGCTGTTCCGTACGTACCCTTGCTCAAGGCGGGACCACGTCTCAACCCAAGGTAGGTGCTGAATGACAGCAGTGGCAGCACGCGCGGAAGCGTCTGCTGTGTTTCTGCCGCTAGTGCAGCCTGCTGTGCGCCCCCGCAGAAAAAAAAAGTGTTTCGAGTATTTCTACTAAAATTGGACCTATCTGAAAAGTGTACCCTGCCATCATATACCTGATACACAGCAGTGCGCGAAACACCACTTAACCCTTTTTACTACTGCAGAAACCAATCCTACACCACGAATTCCAAGTAATTGGAGGGATGTACATTATTTGTCTTTTTCGTGGCACGTGTCGCGACATGTCGCGACATGCCGCGACACCCCACGACGTGTCGCGGCGAGTGTTGCGGCGAGTGTCGCGGCATGCCGCGACACCCCACGACGTGTCGCGGCGAGTATTGCGGCGAGTGTCGCTAACCCTAACCCATGCGTCGCGGCGTGCCGCGGCAGCGTCCGCGGCGTGTCGCGGCATGTCGCGACACGTGCCACGAAAAAGTCAAATAATGTAGATCTGTGCGAGGAGGCCGGTCTTTTTCCGGAGGCGTCCGATCTCGCTCGTAATCGGGACGCACTTTTTGCTTGCTCGTGTTGGTGTTGCTTTTGGTATTGTTGTTGTTTGTTGCTGTAACCGCTGTTGTTTTTTATTGTCCTGCGCAAGGGTAAACAATGAAGCCTGAGCTCACCACACTTCCACATCGTCTGTGCCGTGTGTCAAATCAAAATTCGGTTGCAGAACACAACGGTGCTGTTGTTGCTGTTGATGTAGATGTCGCAGTAGGCTTTAACAAACGCGCATGGTCGACAGAGGGCGGCAGGACTGCTCTTTGATACCGCTTTCAATCTGCGGGGCTCTTCTCTTGGTATTTAATGTTGTTGTTGTTGTTGTTGTTGTTGTTGTAGCTGTTGTAGCTGTTGCAGTTGGGGTTACCGAACGCGCTTGATCGACAGAGCACAGGCAGGCCTCCTCTTTGATGCCGCGCTCAATCTGCGGGGCTTCTCTCATTCTCGTCCTCCTCCTCTATCTGGGCAGCGCCCTTCGTCGCATCCTGCAAGCGCCCACGGACTTCCTCCACCTGATTCCAATTTCGAGGCAAAGCATTTATTAACAGTGCAATAGGTGGGCGGCAGCGGCGAGAAAAAAAAAAAAAAAAACGACAAAACTCTACTACTGTAGGTGTCCCGCACCGTTTACTGTAAAGTGTAGGGGCATTCCAGGGTATACTGCCGCCGGACCGTGGCGCGCCAACATACCGCAGCTCACCTGTCCTAATTCCACGGCCACCCTTAGCACGATGGAGCCATCGGCCGTGAACTCCTCCGAGAGGCGTTTGCTTCCGGACACCGCGTGATACACGTCTCCCACGCTTTCCACGGGGGCTGTGACTCTGAGCCTCAGCATCGGTGTTCGCGTCTCCCTGGTGAGGGGGGGCAGGGGGGGGGGCAAGGGACGGGTACAAACACCGGCCGGGTGTTCACTCCTCTCCTACACACGCACCTGGTACCTGGTACAAAACGTGTTTTTTCTTTCATGGAGACGATGATAAGCTATTTTTTTTGTGAACACTGACTATGTTGCAGGGATACGAGTTGATGTAAGAACATTGGCATCGATTATCTACGTACAATCAATGGAGTACAACGGACTTCAGACTACTCAATAGTCCTCAGGCGCTTCGTTGCTGGTATATATCGAACACCGTTGAACAGCTTTGCCTACCCCCGCATGTTGACGCGTCCACCGGAGGTCAACCATGCTCAGAGTTTGTTATCAATACCGCCTTACATATGGCCTCGGCTGCCCCTCGCCCGTTTCCTTTCCCGTTCATCTAGAGCGTTCGTGTGTTGCTGCTACTACACTGTTGCACCGGTCACCACCAAGTGCAGTGGCTGCGGGTGTCACAGGAGGTGACCAAGTGGGGGGGGGGGGGGCGTACTAATTTGTTGCTTGCCTTGTCATTTGACCATTGGCCAGCATCCCTTTCGAGACGGAAGAAAAGCGGGGGGGGGGGCGGTTTTCTTGTTTTCTTTGGGACTACTCTAGTAAACGCGACTACGTCCCACTGATTATACTAGTGTGATGCTGTCATTGGGTTAATGGTTGATGACGCAACAACAGTAAACATCCCACGCAGTGAATCCAGTGAGCTGCGGGTGGGCAGCCGCGTCGGTGATAAAAGTAACGAGATAGCGCGCACAAGGTTGCAACACGTGTATTTCACGTTTACAACCCCTGTAGTTGTCTTCGCTGGATTCCCCAGGCACGAAGTGAGCCAGACCAAGTCCGGGCTGTGAACGGTGGTCAGGGAGGAAAGTATCGGCCCATAAAAAGGAACGCCCTGGGACACGCTAAAACAGCAACGACACACCCCACACCCTACTGTGCCCTACCCTGCTCTCCCCTCCCCTCCCCTCTT
Organism: Saccharina japonica; assembly: GCA_008828725.1. Taxonomy (NCBI): domain Eukaryota; class Phaeophyceae; order Laminariales; family Laminariaceae; genus Saccharina; species Saccharina japonica. The sequence continues at coordinate 86,657 of MEHQ01003090.1, forward strand.
CTACCCTGCTCTATCTTACCCCCCTCTACCTTAACCTACCCTACCCTACCCTACCCTACCCCACAATATTCTACCCTACCCTAATCCTACCCTACCCTATCCCACCCTACCCTAGCCTACCCTACTCTACCTTACTCCACTCTAGCCAGGACAAATATCGTTAGCGGTATTCTACAGTAACTATCAGCGTACCTCTCCGCGGCCTGGAGGCAAAGCCTCGACCCCCCCCCGTACGCGCGGCAGAGTCCGCCAGTGCCCAGCTTGATGCCCCCCGAATACCTTGTCACCACCACCATCACCTCGCTCACCCCCTCGCTCTCGATCCCCCCGAGGATGGGCTGTCCGGCCGTTCCGCCTGGCCGAAGGAGGGAGCGGGAGGCGGAATATAGGGGGCGGGGAGGGGGGCGCGAAAAAACACGCTTGTCAGAAAAAAGCACCTTATGAAGTTTTACAATTTAAAGGCTTCGGGTGCCGATGGGGAGGGGCGGAGTGGCGCGGCTGTGGGGGGGAAGGGGAGGGCGGGAGTAAAATTCGGGAACGCAGGAACAAGGTAGATATATACCTGGCACAACAGCAGTAGGAGGGCAAGTGGTTTTCAGATTAACCCCGCTGGAGTCAGCCTTTGAGGCTGCGCCAGTTCATTGCATCACAGCCCACCGCGGCTTCGACAAAATTAGTATCCGGAAAGAAAGCAGAAGAAGCGGGAAAGTGGAAGAACGAAAACACCGGGGTGCATGGTTACCTCCATCTACTACCGGTACCGGTACGCTGCCAAAGCGGCGCGCGAGGCAGGGTCGTGCTCGCTTGCCCTCCTCCATGCGTACCGTTCTCTTACGCAACAACTAAAAGTGACCCCCGTTTCAAAATAGTGTAGAGCTCTCCTACAGCGCAGGCTCAACTACCAAAGCGCTCACAAGCGGTTCTTAGTAGGATGCAGCTCACCCGTCATGCGACTCGCGCAACAGCTCACGGCGCTTCGCGCTTGGTGCTACAGTAGCAATGTCTGCCTGGTCGGTGAAAACCCGACATTGAGACCGCTAACATCATCCACATGACTTTGCCCCCTTCCCCCCACTCTGGTACAGTTGTCAATCCCTGTTTCAACATAACCCACGATATCGGACGCCTAATCCGTTGCGGTTCGCCCTTCAATGCACTCTCCCTCACAATGCCTGCCTTCACCGATTTTACGATAAAATGTTTCATCGGCAACTCTATCCCGACACGACGATGAAAATGCTGAACTGCGACCAATTTCCCTTCAACCGTCGATGCTTTGTTTCCGCGCGAAAAGTACAAATGCGCCATATACTTCGCAATCTCTCTCGCTACCGCCTCCTCACCCAACTCCACATCCAAGTATGCGCTTCGATGTACGGCATCTAAACGCCACTGCGTCCACAAACGCCAGGCAGCTGCATAAGTGACATTTGTCGAAGGAGCCACTCCGACCGTCGACAATAAGCCTGCAAGACTCCCGAACACGTCGTCTCACCACTCTTCCCCAAACTCGCCTCCAGCCAATCAGCATGCGGGAAAAGAGAAGACAAACGCGAATTAATCGCTTGCCGAGGCCACCTTGAAATGCCATCGGCCACAACATTTTTGACCCCTGAAATATGCGCAGCTTCAAAACACCAACCCGCCCGCATTTCAATTCTCCCCAAATATCGCATCAAAAAGGCAGCTCTCGGATCCCGTGTTCCCCCACACTTATTGACCCACGTCACCGCCGAAACGTTGCCGCCAAGCATAACAACGGGCGCGCCCACAATATTTGAACGGTCTGACTTCTGCACCACCATCACATAGGCTGTCATTACCATTGCCAACAACTCCAAAAAAATGATAGAAATTTGCGTTGTGCGCTTTGCATTTTGCACCCACCAATTACCTACTTTTCTCTTCGGTAGTTAAATCGTATCACCACCAAATTCCTGTTTCTGCGCAGTAACCTCCAACTGCACTTAAAGTAGGATCCGACAGCCAATGCCGTTTCGGAACCCATTGCGTGTGTTCGAAGAAAGATGAATATAAAGAAACACCATCGACCAAGCAAGGTTCTCGTAAAGCCCATTTCCACCACTCCAGATGCGCATGAAACTCTTGGCCTAATAGTATAACCGTGCCCTTCGGGACCGCCGCCAATTGCGTGTCACCATCTTCTTGTTTCTCTTTCAGACCTACCATCAACAACAACCTCCAAACAAAGAAACGACCCGGCCTCACCACCTGGGCCACATGGCGCAGCTTTCCTGTCAGACTCCACATCTCTTCTGCAGTTGCAGTATTTCTCGTTGACGGCCACTTTTGCAAAAGCTGTAACACCTCCTTACGCTTTCTTTCCGGCAATTTTATCCTCATTTTTTGAGTATCAATGCCAAAACCTAATACGTCTTGACACACAGCCCAATCTGTCAATTTCTTTTGTGACAAAACGGGCACCGAATTATCGCTAGACTTACCAAACATCCTTAAATGATCTGAAATTGCGGAAAGTGTTGCTATAAATAGTCGACTCTCCTTTCCACGCTGGCATGCTTCCAAATTCAGCATATCGTCGACGTGCATCTCAGCGTAAAACTCCGCCTCTAGGTTTCCCTGTAATTTAGGCACGACAACAACTCCAGGAGGAGCACACTTTGCACTCTCCCCTTCTGCTGGTGCCCAAACTTTCACGTCCTTTGCTATCCTTCGCGCATCTGGCAAAACCGCAGCTGTGTTAACGTCAGTATTTCGATGCGAATGAAGAATTGCCGCAGCCATCAAACCCCACCATCCAGGTGACGAACGCCACCCGAACGCCAACCTGAAATCAATGACAATATATTCCCCTACCACATATGAAAAAAGAGGTGCCTTATCCCACTCGATGTGAACCCTTCTAAAAGCATCCTTCACATCCATTTTTGATATGTAAATAGGCACTCCCGCGCCTACTTGCTCTCGGCGAGCGCACGTTTGCGCAATGAAGCGGAATAAAACACCACCCAACTCACACACCGGCGCTTTTTCAAAGTCCGTGTCTGAATTTACTCCTTGTCCTATTGTCAAATCCAAAATCACTCTCAATTTTTTCCGTTCATCTATCACGGCCAAAGGTGATATTCTCAGTCCACGAACCGTATGGGCTATTGACCGGTGTACCGGCAATACCCGACCACTCGCAATATCCTCCATAAGTCTGTCGAGCAGCAAGTCGCTATGCTGTAAAACGCTCGAATGATTCCCATAATGCAGTGCTGTGTCTAAATTACCTCCTTCAATAACATCGACCGGCACTCCATGCCTAACAGCTTGCATTAAACGCTCCATGTCATGAAATCCTTTTGACCCGAAATGCTGCTCTATCAAGATTGCATCACGATGATCAGCCATCACTTCTCCGCCAAAGAACGCGGCAAGGGTTCCCATCATACCATCACATATAAGGGCCCCTTCTGTTGCAATGTCCGCAATTATTTGCAATTCGATGAAAGCATCCGACCTTTCCACCGTTTTGTGCAAAACATTTAAAGCATCATATCTTTCTGTTTCTTCAACACAACGTGCCTTGTATTCTGCCAGTTTCTTCTTTGACGCATGATAATTCTTCTGCAATTCCCTCATTCGCGCCGGAATATCACATTCCGACACCGTCCGATCCATTTCCTCACGGTAACCATCACCTGAACCGATACATCCGCGGTAATATTTGCAAATGGTATGTCATTATATCGATTAATTAACAACAGCTCATTAATACCACAGATCCAAACTATTGTAGTCCGTCCCTAATCCATTTTAACTGTACCAACCTTCACAGTATAGTAATCAGTAATTATGGTTCATGTTTTCCTTGAGTTCTCTACTATCTTTCATGATAGTCATACTATTAATAAACATGATTCATTTCCTCTTAGCCTTTCTTCACAATATGCAGTACATATCACCTCATATGATGGTCCTTTATTTTTTGTTTTGTACCCTTTCATCATGAACGGTGAACATAGTTCACTTTATATCATAGTCCAACCTTTCCTTTCTGGCCCTCCTTCATAATATTCAGTAGATGTAATTCACCTCATACTGATACTTGGAAAATAAATAAAACATTAATCTTATTTTTATCCTCCCTTCACAATAATCAGTAAACATAGTTCACTTGTATTATGGTCCGTCCTTTCATCATGATTGGTGAACATAGTTCACTTTATATCATGGTCCATCCTTTCCTTTCTGGCCTTTCTTCATAATATTCAGGAAATATAATTCACCTCATATTATGGTCCTCTTTGATACTTGGAAAATAAATAAAACGTTAGTCTTATATTTTATATCCTCTCTTCACAATAATCAGTAAACATAGTTCACTTAGTATCATGGTCCATCCTTTGGCCGTTCTTCATAACAATCAGTAAATCAAAATTCACCTCTTATTATGGTCCTTCTTGATACTTGGAGAAATTAAATATATACTTCGTATATGTACGTACACATACATTTTTATTTACTTTGTATCTCCCTTGAGACAGTCAGTGAGCAACTTTCACTTTATATAATGGTCTATCCTTTTTCCTATCTTCATAACATTCAGTAAATTAAATTTACGTCATGTTATGGTCCTTCTTGATACTTGGGGGAATTAAAATTATATACGTACGCTTGACGTACGTACTAAGTATATTTTTAATTTGTTTCGTATCCCCCCTTCACGATAGTCATTAAACATAGTTAACTTTGTATCATGGTCCATATTTTTCCTTTCTTCATAACATTCGGTGAATTTAAATTCACCTCATGTTATGGTCCTTCTTGGTACTTGGAAATTAAATACCTCCCTTCATAACAGTCAGTGAAACATGTTTGTTCACTTTGTATCATGGTCCATCCTTTTTGCTTTCTTCATAACATGCAGTAAAATATTTTTTACTTATGGTATGGTCCTTCTTGATACTTGGGGAAATTAAAATTATATACTTACATATATATTTATCTGTTTCGTATCCCCCCTTCACGATGGTCAATAAACATAATTCGTTAACTTTGTACCATGGTCCATATTTTTCATAACATTCAATAAATTTAAATTCACCTCGTGTTATGGTCCTCCTTGGTACTTGGAAATAAAATACCTCCCTTCAAAACAGTCAGTGAAACATTATTCACTTTGTATCGTGGTGCCTTTTTATTTTCTTCCTCCATAACTTTCGGTAAAATTAAATTCACCTCCAATTATGGTCCTCCTTGATACTTAACAATAAAAAAATGCGTACGAGGCATAATATTAATAGTTGTTTTAGTTGTTATGTATACCCTCTCTTCATGATAAACAGTAAATAATGCTCGCTTTCTATCATGGTCCACCCTTTCTTTTTGGCAATTCTTCATAAATACAGTAAAACAAACGTTTTCCTTATATTATGGTCCTCCATGGTTAATTTTGTAATTCCTCATGATATTTATAGTAACAGCGTTGCTGCTCATGTCAATATGCATACCTTCATGATGCTTGTTCAAAGTATACCTAATCCACCTCGAAAATTAAATCAACAAACCAAAAACACAAAAGACAAACAAAAATTAAAAACAGAAAATGAAAAATGAAAAAAAAAATAACGTAAAAACAAAGGCAATGACCACGAACCTTCGACCAGTTTCCCTCATCCTTCCGAAACCAACCTTTTTCCGAACCACCATTTCCATCCCCAAAACCTTAATATATACCAGGTATATATCATTCAGTATACATACAAGATTCATACCGCGCATTCACTCACCTATCACGTCCTTCAACGAAACCGCCTTCGGGGGAGGCACATGTTACGGTTGAGTCGACCGTTTCAGGAGTTATGATGACATAGAGGCGTTTTCATATTGTAGTTCCGCCGCCGAGAGAAGATGCCCTCCCTCTTCTCTCACTCAGAATCCCTTGGCCTCAGCTTCGGTCAAAGGATAAGCAATCTCTTACCATCTATCCATCTCCCGTTGGGGACTCTTCCCTGAAGTACCACAAGCCTGCCCTACTCTCCTGGAGACGTAGGAGCACGCCTCGTCGTCTCGGTCGGACTCAGGAGCACGCCTCGTCGTCTCGGTCGGACTCCAGTCCTGCTCTTGCCCTGAGGTTGGTCATAATGTCTCGACTCTGTGTTCTCTTCTTGGATTATGCCTCTCTGTGTGGCGCCCGTAGCTCGGGCAGGCCACACACCCCAGCTGTTAGAGAACTATGCATGTGTTGCCTCATGACAATGACTTTAGACCTCAACCCAGGTAGCCTGGTTCCGTAATACACACCCTGGGGCTCTACCGACCTAGACGATCCGTCCAAGTTAGTAGTCCACGAAATTGGTCGCCATCTCCCCCCCTCCAGTACCGCGCCTGCTCGTCGACTCGTTGTTGGCCCCGTAGTCGAACGGAGCCCGTGTCCTCATCCGCGAGCACCACCACCGCGTCCCCGGCCACCAAAACCACCCCCACCCCCAAACATTGAAGCCGAACCGAAGGAACCCCCCTTCTTCCTTCCTGCCTCAAACCTTCCAACCTCTGTCTCTCCAGCTCAACCAACTGCACCGCCATGATACGTACTTGATAAACCTTTCCCGATCCCCTCTTTCAATCATGCCAACGATTCAATACCTCTCCACAAACCCCAGATTTCCTTCGTTCAATCTTCCACTTTTCTCCCGGCGCCCCCCCTCCCCGTCCGCTCCCTCCTCCTCCTCCTCCTCCTCCTCCTCCTCGTCCGAAACCACCCCCAAAACTGAGACGTGGTCCTCGTCAGTCGCCTGGCCCCACCCCCCAATCGAACCCTCAAAAAAAACGAGTTTTCTCGTTTCCAGCGGGCGCCTGAAAGTCGTGCTTAAAACGACACGATTGGCCCAACGAGCATCCCTCATTCTTCCAATGGTGAATGCACGTACCGCGAGGACAGCCAGAAGCTTCCAAATCCCTTGTTCTCGACGTAGCCAAACGCTTGTTGTGTGGCCTGAGCCGGCTGCCGGGAAGAATTCACTCCCCCCGACGGCGTGCCCTTCCTCTTTCCCAGCGAACCTCCACCCTCTCCGCTCCGCTTACTTGTCGCGCTAAATCCTGACTGAAATAACACCTGTTGCTGAACCCCTCTAATTCGGTCAGTAGCTGAACGAGTCCTCGGAAAAACCGGCGACGGCAAATCTGGAACACTCTGACCCGGCATTGGCGGACCGTTTGGGTACGACGTCTTGAGTGCGGCCGCCACATCCCCGATCGCTTTTGCCACATCCACGAAATCCTGGTCAATCGAGGCCATAATCGCTTGAGATATGTACGGCCCAAACTCCCCGGCTAAAACCTCCTGGTATCTTGCTGCATACGCGAACAGCTCTTGTCTGACGTCGCGCAATTCCTGAAGAAAGGCCCCTGCCCGAGTGTATTCCCCCAAGACGACCTCGAAGCCCCTCATCAGTGCGGCGAAGCGATCTTGAAAAGTGACCTTCGCTGCAACCGGCGTCCCTTTTTCCATCGAACCCCCCCAAACCCCCTTCTTCGGCGCGAACTGTTGTATGCGGACCCCGGAACACGATGTCAACATCTTGAAAACAGCCTCGTTCACGACCAGATCTTCTCCGAGCATTTCTTGAATCCGCTCCTTGGTGAAAAACTGCACTACTCCTGACAGTGCAAAAAATCGTTTGGTACCGTCTTTGCTCCATGCCGTTATACGACGCTTCGCCGCCTCTTTTTCTTCGATGGCCTCATTAGGATTTGGTGCAATGATCGCCCCGTCGTGAGATGCCCCTACCCCCGCCAGTTGAGCTCCTACTCCCACTGCTGGTTGATGATTTTGCATCGTATTGACTTGCTCAACCAACCCTTGAATCATCGGCAATGCAACCACCAGCTGCTCAACAATCGTAGTAATGCGAGCAGTATTTTCGTGCATTCGGTCCGCAAAACCGACCTGGGCCACCTCGAGATCATCACCCACAGCCCCCCCAGCAGGTACCTGCTGACCCGGCTCTGCACCCCCTCCTCCGATCCCACCATGCATCGCTCCTGCTCCTTCGCCAATCACTACCTCGCCCACACCAAGCGCCCCGGCCGCAACCCCAGCAGCTGCCGCGCCGAGAGCAGCTGCAGCAGCAATACCGGCGTCAGCTATAGCAGGGGCATTCTCCACAGCAGTAGCAGGAACTGCCATCCCATCCGCATTCCCCGCAGCCGCAACAGCAACAGCAGCCGCAGCCGCAGCAGCCGCAGCCGCAGCATCCGCAGCAGCCGCAGCAGCAGCGGCATCTTCATCAACCCCCACGTTGCCTGACCCTTCTCCCCTTGCTGTGTCGGCACCGAGTGGGTGTGCGTTTTTCCACGCTTGAGCTGCCGCTGCTGCGGCTCCTTGCGCACTCGCATGATGACTAATTATCATTTCCCGCTGAACCCCCCTTCTTCTTTGAACTGCCCGACCTTCCACCGAGTGCCAAACCCTTGCTCGTCAACACCACGAGTAGAGCCCCGTACTAGATGGTATTATTCTTGCCTGCCTCAAACCTTCCCAACCTCTGTCTCTCCAGCTCAACTCTTCTTTCAACTGCCCGACCTTCCACCCAGTGCCAAACCCTTGCTCGTCAACACCACGAGTAGAGCCCCGTATTAGATGGTCTTCTTCCTTCCTGCCTCAAAACTTCCCAACCTCTGTCTCTCCAGCTCAACCAACTGCACCGACATGATACGTACTCGATAAAGCTTTCCAGATCCCCTCTTTCAATCAAGCCAACGATTCAATACCTCTCCACAAACCCCAGATTTCCTTCGTTCAATCTTCCACTTAAAAATACAGTGCAGAATTCTCAAAATTGAGCGGGGCATCGCAGAAATGAGATCTTTTTTGTAATGACTTGACTTAAATATAGTGTGTGGAATTGGTTTTGGTAAAATGGCGATCGCATCAGAGGGTCCAAAATAATGGAACCACGGATTCGATCAGAATGTCTCAGGATGAGTATCCCAGAGAGGTCAGTTCTCTTTTTCGCTCCCGAAACCTCGTGAGCGCACGAGTCGGTCGCGAAATTACCCAAAGATATGGGAAAAAGGCAAGAGGAAAAAGGAGAATTATGAGAGTGAAAACGTAGTTCTTAAAAATTACGATTTGATTTGATTTTATGTACAAGGGCTCCGCATGGGTGCCAGCATTCGCCGGCACCCATGCTTCGGGCAGGGCAGGGAATGAGTTGGAAATATTACATCCGACATATAAACGAAAGTATGAATCGAAAGGAATGCCAAGAGTCTCATCCGGAATTCATACTTTATCAGGAGGAGATAAATCAACAAAGAAGTCAGGCATACCAGCTGGGCCAGCCATAAAGCGAAGAAAGCTTCCTAAAGTCGTATCTCGTGAACCACTCCACATACATTGGGGACACTAACCCTAACATACCACTGCTTATTTATGCAAAAAACTAAACGCATACGAATTAAAATTTCTAAACTTTTATTCTTCCCGACTCGATCCCCCCGAAATATCCGCGAAAACTCAAAAACACCAACTTTTCAACACGCAATTCGTATAAAAATCGTTATTTTAAATCAAAACGAAACTTTAATGGAGACAGTGCTGAAGACACAAGGAGAAGAGCGATGAAAGTATCGTTGCCCAATTCGCCATTCATCAAGAGTTATTACTAATGTATTCTGTCTCCCTACCGTGGATCATTTAAAGTAAGTATTGGATTGGATGAGGCCTCCTGCGCCGGCAGGGGGCCTCGCCTGGTATGTCCCCCCGCGCTGAGTGGACGCTTGGCTGGCGTATACTCAGSGCGTGGTTAGTACCTGTAAATGATCTGGGTACAAAAACAAAAAGAAAATATATAAATAAATAAAACAAAACAAAATAAATTAATACTACTGCTGGGTGGGTGGGATGGTCTCAAGAATTTCGTGACCGAACTCGTGCTCACGAGGTTTCGGGAGCGAAAAAGAGAACTGACCTCTCTGGGATACTCATCCTGAGACATTCTGATCGAATCCGTGGTTCCATTATTTTGGACCCTCTGATGCGATCGCCATTTTACTAATGTATTCTGTCTCCCTACCGTGGATCATTTAAAGTAAGTATTGGATTGGATGAGGCCTCCTGCGCCGGCCCGTGGTCCCGCCCATACTTAATTGTTACGTTGCCTTGTCTCTGTAGGTCTGTAGTTGACCACTGATCAGGTGCAGAGTTGTCTCACCCATACTTCCTTAACATCGGATCAAGTATTTTCAGCACGAGGTGCGGAATCATTCTTGAACTCAAGCGACAGTGGCAGCTGGTGTCGTCGTAATGGTATCTCTGATGGCATTATCTCTTACTATACCGCGCACTGCCCCACTAGACGTCGCCCTGATGTAGTACATGGCCGCCGACTTTATCTGCCAGCTTCCAATTTTCATGATCTCGAAAACAGAGGGAGTCGAAGACATCGTCCGGAGTAGCTCACTTCCGAACCTCGGCATCCTGCCGAGATGACGAGGACCACAGCGCCAAACCCGCCGGCTGCTCAATATGTTCTCACTTGCTCAGGGGTTCCCTCCGTCGCCGCCAACGCTTGGTTACGACGTGCCCGCATTCATATATATATATACTTCTACGTCAGGGATCAACTGCGCGAAGTTTTGACCTGCGCAACAAAACGCAAATCGCACAAGATCCCGGGCCGTTGCGACCCTGCAGACGGATGCAGCGCCCTCGGGAGGACATCTGCTGCCCTCGTTCTGCGTGATATATATAACAACGAAATATACCATGAGACTCGTTGAAATATCGCAAAAGGGGCAAGTGTGCGCGCCACTGTACTCAAAACTAAAGCGAAAAAGGCAAGACAAACCAACAGCAGTAGTCGATGCAGCCGTAAACAAAAAACAAACAAACAAACAAACAAACAATGACAAAAGACTAACTATACCTATACTAACTAACCACACATACAGCAACAAACGAAAACAAACAAGCAAATAAAGGTCTTGAGGAGGGTCGCAAAAGGAGGGGTGAAAGGCTGAAGAGTAGTCACAATCCAATATGGAAGAGAGAATGTAAGTGTAACTTTATTTATATATATATACATATGTGCGATCATACGAAATATCGCGATCTCCCAGAGCGGTGCGATATTTAAGAGACCATTCAGACGAAAACATCTACCAATACCCCGTGATTAGCGATTTATAGCGGTGCGACGAACCCGCGAAACGTGCATGTACACAGCGGTGAAGTAATCCGTTCAACGCGGAGTCAAACATATACCACCTCCAGTACAAAATAAATTATGGTTCTAGCAAGCGTCGAAGCGATGCTGTATCCAGGCGGGTCGTCGAGAAAACTTGACGATTGCACAGACAGCGGCAACGCAACTCCGGGAATATCTACGAAAATGTTACGACGATAAACAGAAATTGTGGATAACGAGTTGCGTTTGTGTCTGAACATGTACAAAAACATTTGTTGAGGTTACCTAGTTGCGTTAGTGTTTGGCGGTGACTGTGTGCGTCCAAATAAACGCTCATACAGGATCAATACATGAAGATAGGCCGACGTCTCGGCAAAGTCGCGTCAATACATGAGGATGGGCCGACGTCTCGGCAAAGTCGCGTCCGAAAGCCGGGGGGGGGGGGGGGGTCCCCACATCCCTGAGGCGAGTGTGGTCACCGGGCCCGACGGTCATGGTTGTGGTCGTGGTCGCGAGATCGGAGGCCAAGGGCAAAGGGCGCTTAGCGTCACACCAGTCATATAAGCCCTTTGAGTTCCTCCAGATTCTCGTTAGCTCAACAATGTGTTGCTGGAACTGACGCCGAGCGACGACCGTAGCAGCGGTGTGAGTGATGGGTAAGTTCAGGGCGCAGACATGGCCGAGCTCGAAGGTAAGAGCGGATACAGCTGTATCTAGCAACTCAAGTACGCAGGGGCGTGTGCGCGCAATTTACCAAGGGGGAGAAGGGGCACCGCCGTGCCAGACACCTCGGCATCGTACAACTCAAGTGATGACTCTGGCGAAACTTCAAGGGAAGAGGGGATACGGCTGCACCTACAACGCAAGTAGCCAGAGGCCTGTGCGCGCGATTTGTCAAAATAGAGAGCGGGCAATAGCTGTACCTACCGACTCAAGTACGCAGCGGCGTGTGCACGCGATTGCAGCGGCGTGTGCGCGCGATTGACCAAGGGAGACAGAGTGGGCACGGCTTAGTCAGACACCGCGGTCACAGCCGTACCAGACTCCGCGGTATCATACAACTCAACTAATCAACCATGGACGAGAGAAAGCAATTAGCCAAGGTGGAATCATATAACACAACTATCGACCATGGACAAGACAGGGCAATTAGCCAAGATAGAGGGTCAACTATCAGCCATGCACAAGAGAGGGAACTAGTCAAGATAGAGAGCGGGCACAGCCGTACCAGACACCATAGCATCATACAACTCAACTATCGACCATGGACAAGAGAGGGCAATTAGCCAAGATAGCAAGCGGGCACAGTCGTACCGGACACCGCGGTATCGTACAACTCAACAAGCCGCCATGGACGAGAGAGAGAGTTAGTCAAGATAGAGAGCGGGCACAGCCGCACCAGACACCGTGGCATCATACAACTCAGCTATCAACCATGGACGAGAGAAATCAAGATAGGGAGCGGGCACAGCCGTACCAGACCCGGTGGCATCATAGAACTCCACTATCGATCATGGACAAGAGAGGGAAAATTGCCAAGATAAAGAGCGGGCACAGCCGTACCAGACACCGTGGCATCATACAATTCAACAATTCAAACTACAACCAATGGATGAGCCAGGAGCAATTTAGGACAAATAGAAGACGACAACAGCGGAACATGAGGACACCGTAGTGACATAACCAAGTACGCAAGATACGCGAACCAATGAATGAGATGCGCTATATGCCTAATGCACAGGTGTAAATCATATAGAAGTGGATCCGGCACTAGTCACGTCACGCAGAACTGGCCGTGTGGATCACCGAGCAACTGTCCACCTATAATCGCATCTATTAATGATGAATAAGGAGAGAGAAGTGAAATATAGTCCGGGAGATTAGAGACGAGGGCACAGCGCATACTCGAGAATGCATGCGCCGAGATTTAGAGCCGATGATCATAGAGCGATGCTCTACTATGAAGCCCAACGAGACGTGAGGCGAATTCGTCTCCCAAGATAGAGACGAGGCGGGCACAGAGCCAGTAATCCGCAGACAATAGCGCAATGCTGGAATAGAGCCACAGAAGCGGTATAACTAAAAAGTGTACGAAGAAATGAGACGCGCCAGAGAGTTGTAACGAAGATAAGACGGAGGACAGAAAGTATATAGGCAGATGAAGGAGAGAAAGACGAGAAGAAGAGTGAAAGAGAGAAGAGAGAGAGAGTAAAAGAGGAGAGAAGGGGAGAGGACTGGGAGAGAGAGTCGACATCATACAACTCAACTTATGGACGAGAGAAGGCAATTAGCCAAGATAGACAAGATAGAGAGGGAGCACAGCCGTACCAGACACCGTGGTATCGTACCACTCAACTATCAGCCATGGACGCGAGAGGGAATTAGTCAAGATAGAGAGCGGGCACAGCCGTACCAGACACCGTGGCATCATACAACTCAACTATCAGCCATGGACGAGAGAAGGAAAATTTAGAGAGTGGGCACCGCCGTACCAGACACCGTGGCATCATACAACTCAACTATCTGCCATGGGCGAGCGAGGGCAATGAGCAAAGATAGAGAGCAGGCACAGCCGTACCAGACACCGTGGCGTCCTACAATGCAACTATCAACGATGGACGAGAAAGGGCAATTAGCCAAGATAGAGAGCGGGCACAGCTGTACGCAGCAATCGGTGGCATCGTACAACAACAAGCTATCAACCATTCGACGGAGATAAACAACTAGGCAAAGAAGCGGGCTACAGCCGTAACCGAGAGGAACCGTGGCTATCATACAGTCAATCTATCACAATGGACGAGAGAGATAATTAGTCAGGATATACGAGCGCACAGCTCGACGGATAATTTACCGATGTGTCAGGGTTAGATGTACTATGTCACATATACTATAAATTCAAGTGGGATGAATGACAGAGGAGGAAATATAGATTGTCCACAAGATATGAGAGAGCGCGAGAGCATCAGCGTAGGCGCGAGACACTCGGTTTGGCATATCAACTAGCAACTTAATAACCGATGGGGACAAGAAGCGCGAAGATCTCACCCAAATAGAGAGCTGAGCACAGCGTACCGCAGACAGCCAGTCAGCGGATATCCTACGTAGTACACACATATAAGAGTATGCATCTACACTACAGATGGAGAGAGAAGAACATCAGAAAACAGATCACCAGAACGACCAAAGACAGCAAGACGCTTGCTAAGAAACACACCGTGCATCATAAAACTCAAACTATCAGCCATGGACGAGAGAGGGAATTAGTCAGGATAGAGAGCGGGCACAGCCGTACCAGACACCATAGCATCATACAACTCAACTATCGACCATGGACAAGAGAGGGCAATTAGCCAAGATAGCAAGCGGGCACAGTCGTACCCGACACCGCGGCATCGTACAACTCAACTAGCAGCCATGGACGAGAGAGGGAGTTAGTCAAGAGAGAGAGCGGGCACAGCCGTACCAGACACCGTGGCTTCATACAACTCAACTATCAACCATTGACGAGAGAAGGCAAGCTAGGGAGCGGGCACACCCGTACCAGACACCGTGGCACCATACAACACCACTATCGATCATGGACAAGAGAGGGCAAATAGCCAAGATAGAGAGCGGGCAAAGCCGTACCAGACACCGTGGCCTCATACAAGTCAACTATCAACCATAGACGAGCCAGGGCAATTAGTCAAGATAAAGAGCGGGCACAGCCGTACCAGACACCGTGGTGTCATACAACTCAACTATCGGCCATGAACGAGAGAGCGAATTAATCAAGATAGAGAGCGGGCACAGCCGTACCAGACACCGTGGCATCGTACAACTCCCCTATCGATAATTGACAAGAGAGGGCAATTTGCCGAGATAGAGAGCGGGCACAGCCGTACCAGACACCGTGGCATCATACAACTCAACTATCAACCATGGGCGAGAAAGAGCAATTAGCCAAGATAGAGAGCGAGCACAGCCGTACCAGACACCGCGGTGTCGTACACCTCAACTATCAGCCATGGACGAGAAAGGGCAATTAGTCAAGATAGAGAGCGGGCACAGCCGTACCAGACACCGCGGTGTCGTACAACTCAACTATCAGCCATGGACGAAAAAGGGCAATTATCCAAGATAGAGAGCGGGCACCACTGTACGAGACACCGTGGCATCATACAACTCAACTATCAATCATGGACGGCAGAGGGCAATTAGGCAAGATAGAGAGCGGGCACAGCCGTACCAGACACCGCGGTGTCGCACAACTCAACTATCAGCCATGGGCGAGAAATGGCAATTAGTCAAGATAAAGAGCGGGCACAGCCGTACCAGACACCGTGGGGTCATACAACTCAACTATCGGTCATGAACGAGAGAGCGAATTTATCAAGATAGAGAGCGGGCACAGCCGTACCAGACACCGTGGCATCGTACAACTCCCCTAACGATAGTTAACAAGAGATGGCAATTTGCCGAGATAGAGAGCGGGCACAGCCGTACGAGACACCGTGGCATCATACAACTCAACTATCAACTATGGGCGAGAAAGGGCAATTAGCCAAGATAGAGAGCGAGCACAGCCGTACCAGACACCGCGGTATCGTACACCTCAACTATCAGCCATGGACGAGAAAGGGCAATTAGCCAAGATAGAGAGCGGGCACAGCCGTACCAGACACCGTGGCATCATACAACTCAACTATCAACCATGGGCGAGAAAGGGCAAATAGCCAAGATAGAGAGCGGGCACAGCCGTACGAGACACCGCGGTGTCGTACAACTCAACTATCAGCCATGGACGAGAAAGGGCAATTAGCCAAGATAGAGAGCGGGCACAGCCGTACCAGACACCGTGGCATCATACAACTCAACTATCAGCCATGGACGAGAGAAGGAAATAAGCCAAGATAGAGAGCGGGCACAGCCGTACCAGACACCGTGGCATCATACAACTCAACTATCAATCATGGACGAGAGAGGGCAATTAGCCAAGATAGAGAGCGGGCACAGCCGTACGAGACACCGCGGTGTCGTACAACTCAACTATCAGCCATGGACGAGAAAGGGCAATTAGTCAAGATAGAGAGCGGGCACAGCCGTACCAGACACCGTGGCGTCATACAACTCAAGTATCAATCATGGACGAGAGAGAGCAATTAGCCAAGATAGAGAGCGGGCACAGCCGTACGAGACACCGCGGTGTCGTACAACTCAACTATAAGACATGGACGGCAGAGGGCAATTAGCCAAGATAGAGAGCGGGCACAGCCGTACCAGACACCGTGGCATCATACAACTCAACTATCGACCATGGACCAGAGAGGGCAATTAGGCATGATAGAGAGCCATCACAGCCGTACCAGACACCATGGCATCGTACAACTCAACTATCAGCCATGGATGAGAAACGGGCAATTAATCAAGATAGTGAGCACGGGCACAAACGTACGAAACACCCGCGATGTCGTACAACGCAGCATATCAATCAGGGCGCAAGACCAGGCATTAAGGCTATATAGAAAGTCGGCACAGGCCGTACCCAGACAACCGCGGTGTCGTACAAACTCAAACTACCAGCCATGGACGAGAAAGAGCAATTACCCAAGATAGAGAGCGGGCACCACTGTACGAGACACCGTGGTGTCATACAACTCAACTGTCAATCATGGACGGCAGAGGGCAATTAGGCAAGATAGAGAGCGGGCACAGCCGCACCAGACACCGCGGTGTCGTACAACTCAACTATCAGCCATGGGCGAGAAAGGGCAATTAGTCAAGATAGAGAGCGGGCACAGCCGTACCAGACACCGTGGCATCATACAACTCAGCTATCAGCCATGGACGAGAGAAGGCAATAAGCCAAGATAGAGAGCGGGCACAGCCGTACCAGACACCGTGGCATCATACAACTCAACGATCCGCCATGGATGAGAGAGGGAATTAGTCAAGATAGAGAGCGGGCACAGCCGTACCAGACACCGTAGCATCATACACTCAACTATCAGACATGGTCAAGAGAAGGCAATAAGCCAAGATAGAGAGCGGGCACAGCCGTACCAGACACCGTGGCATCATACAACTCAACTATCAGCCATGGACGAGAGAGGGAATTAGTCAAGATAGAGAGCGGGCACAGCCGTACCAGACACCGTGGCATCATCCCGCTCAACTATCAGCTATGGACAAGAGGCGGCAGTTAGCCAAGAAGGAGAGCGACACAGTCGTACCAGACACCGTAGCATCATACCACTCATTGTACATCTCAATGATTCACCAAGGAGGGAGACTCAAGTACAATACTTCGTACAGTGACCCAACGACGTAAGCACCCGATTCACATAGACAGCAAGTGATTAACACAGAGAGCGAAGATCACAGAGAGCGAGCGAGCTTGGCCGTACCTGGAGAACGAGCGAATAACCCAGAGGCGTTAAATATCGATTCACATAGGCAGCGAGCGATTAGAACAGAGAGCGAGGGAGCTTGGCCGTACCAGGAGAGCGAGCAATTAACCCAGAGGCGTTAACCGCTCCCCATCAAGCGCCTTCCCGTTCGCTCCAGAAACCAATAACCGCGATAATGCTACCATAATGATTCATCAACAGCTCTCTGATTATAATCAAATACTCGCGGTTATCCAATCTCGGTGCCGAAATCATCAATCATGTCGTCCAGCACTGATTCCCACGTGGACACGACAGGTCAGCATCCTTAACAGGCATTAATATTGTCACATTGCCTGTAGCACCCGACATAGACAACGCAAGTGATACAACTAAGAGTAGCCGAAAAATCAAAAAAGAGCGAGCGAACGGCGTGAGCACTGCCGATTGCCACATAGACAACAATTGATTAAACACAGAGAGACGAAGATCACGAGAGCGAGGTAGCCTTGGCGTACCTGGAATAACGAGCGAATAACATCGAGAGGGTTGAGATTACTCAATTCATCATAGGCCAGGCGGATTTTTGAAATACACCGCGCCTGTGGTGTGAATAACCGTCGTGCTTGGATTGCAGAGTCAAACATCGCAGTAAATTAGATCACGGCCTTGCCGAACTCATTCATAATTGCATCACGCCCTGATTTGCGACACTAGCACCAGGTATATAAGATCGCCCTGTCGTGCCTCATGCATGACAAATCCTGCCCAGTGCAAATTGTATATACCAGCACTACAGCATAGCGCTACAGCTGCATTACAAATACGTTATTAACAGCTGTAAGATCGAGAGCTTTACGGCCTTGCCAATACGTTGGCTGTGAAGTTGACCGAGATATGCGACATCAAATCTGACGTACGGACACCCAAGGGTTCGCTGGTCGTACATGGTCGCAGTGTCTACCGAGTCAACGCCGCCAATATAGCAGCCGCAGTACGAGCCCATACATAACCAAAGACATACACTCGTACATATATACCAGTAACAGCGGTACGGGTACTGGGTGCTAGCGGTAATGTATACGTGCTTCCCATGAGAACGAATACCGGCGATACTATATGCGTGCCCTCCTAAGAAATCCCGATATTTAATCACGAGAGTTAAGATTCCGCTCGGCGCTGCGTTGGTGTATACTCGTATACCCCAAGACATCAACGACGAGAGCCTCAAGTCATCAGCGATAACAGCCAGCAAAGGAGAGGAAGCACAGCAACTCAAGCAGGCTGCCCAGAGCACGAGCGCCCAGCAGTATGCTGTACGAGTCATACCAATACAAGTATGATAGCATTACGCACCAATACATATATATATGAGAACAATATAAGTTCAGTGAGATCAAGGTGACATATGAACCACTGAAGGCCACCGAGAGTTCGCTTCTTGTATAGACTACGAAAATCGAGTCAGCAGCAATGGCAATGCATAACAAGGCGTGTAGTTTGACATCGCTACACGGACACCACTCAAGCCCGTAGCCCAGAGCACCACGGCAGACAAAGGAGGGGCACACAGCCACGCCGCGTGCGTACCATGAGCACCGTACGTCCAGTAGGACCACGAACTCATCGTAGTAGGAAGAACTTGCTGTAAAGACTACGAAATCGAGATGCAGTTCGCGCTAGGAAGCACACCAGCCCAGATGCACGAACTAGCGCTCCACCTACAAAGTGATAAGCAGGAAGCCTAAAACAGAGGTTCGCAAGCGCCCCACAACTACACCCACGCGTACCTCGGGGGGGGGGTGCAACCTAGGCGGTAAGCCCGACCAAGTCGCTAACGTCCTTGCTCAGCCCTCTCATGGTTGCACGCTAGCTGCTCCACGACTCCTGCGTGAGCGCTTGCTAGCCGGCGCCGTACGTACGCAGGCCGATACAATGCTCCGAATAAAGGAGGATGTTGTGTAAACATAGAAAGTCTTCTCCCAAGTCTCCCGGAGGTTAGGTCCGCATCGAATCTCCAAACGTTTCCAAAGCTCAATCGTTCTTTGGGTCTGTCAACTTCGCGGGCGACTCCGGAACTGGGGGCAGTCACGCCTGTCTGGGGCACGTCTGTCGGAAGGTGTCGGTGTCGCCCGGGTAGTCCTAGGCATGCTCTCAAG
>MEHQ01002802.1:0-21228 GCA_008828725.1 Saccharina japonica
TGGTGATGGTGGTGATGGTGATGATGATGATGACGATGGTGATGTTGATGATGATGATGATGATGATAAGGAGAAGGAGGATGTTGATGATGATGATGATGTTGGTGATTGTGATGATGATGATGATGGTGATGATGATGATGATGATGATGATGATGGTGGTGATGTTGATGATGACGATGATCGTGATGATGATGATGATGGTGATGATGATGACGATGATGATGATGGTAGTGATGGTGACAATGATAATGATGATGATGTTGATCATGATGGTGTTGGTGATGATGATGATGATGATGTTGATGGCGATTATGATGATGAGAAGGAGGATGATGACGATGATGGTGGTGGTGATGATGATGGTGATGATGATGATGATGATGATGATGATGATAAGGAGAAGGAGGATGTTGATGATGATGATGATGTTGGTGATTGTGATGATGATGATGATGGTGATGATGACGATGATGATGATGATGATGGTGGTGATGTTGATGATGACGATGATCGTGATGATGATGATGATGGTGATGATGATGACGATGATGATGATGGTAGTGATGGTGACAATGATAATGATGATGATGTTGATCATGATGGTGTTGGTGATGATGATGATGATGATGTTGATGGCGATTATGATGATGAGAAGGAGGATGATGACGATGATGGTGGTGGTGATGATGATGGTGATGATGATGATGATGATGATGATGATGTTAAGAAATGGATGAAATCTGTTTCTTGTCATTATCAATGTTCTGTAGTGAATGTACAGCTCCATGTTAGCACTTTCTGCAGCGCCACAGCAGTAGCAGGTAGCCTACAGAGTTGCTCATCAGTACGGCAATGTCATCTTCTACTCGTAGTGGATAGGAACACTGCGGAGTCAATTCATATCGTATCATAGACAAACCCTACCAGGTATCAGGTACAAGGTTATGCCGGACCAAACGGCAACAGTGTGCTTGGCGGGTGTGTTGGAATATTCCGCTTGCACATATTCTCTACATGTGTTGAAGCTGATTGGTTTAGGTTCCACCGCGTTATTTCGGGTTGCGCCGCATTTCTTTGTTAAACAAACCTACCGGATATCCACGAGTGCAGAGTTCGTAGTCGGATATCCTATTACGGTGTACCACAGTAAACACTAGTAAATAGGACCTACGGTGCAGACTAAAACCTACATATTTACGTATTTGTACTATTAATAACATGATTTGGTCCTATTTAATATGGTCCTCCGTAATAGCTCAGTTCTTCGTCTGGCTTCCCTGCGACTGTGACGTGGTTTGTCTACCTCTCCCTGGTTGCGACGTCTAGCTCTACCAAGCGGCTCTACTGCATTGACACAGGACGAGCGTCATCGCTGGTATCACCAAGTTAATTTATATAAAGTAAAGTGAAGCGAACCTTCTAAGCGTTATCAACTTCTCACATCCTTGACACAGCGTGTCTGCTCGGTCAGTCTAACGACTACCAGCACCAGCCTTTGCAGCTTACTGCGAAGTACCATCTGGTGGTATATTTAACAGGCGATGATGACGAGGATGATAACGATGGTGATGGTAATGATGGTAATGATGATGGTGATAATGGTGATGTTGATAATGATGATTGTGATGATGATGAAGATGATGACGATGATGTTGATGATGACGATGAGACGATGAGTATGCTTATGATGTTTATGATGATGATGGTGATGTTGATGATGACAATGATCGTGATGATGATGATGGTGATGATGATGACGATGGTGATGATCATGATCATGCTGATGGTGACAATGATGATGATGATGATGTTGATCATGATGGTGATGGTGATGATGATGATGAAGATGATGATGGTGATGGTGATGTTGATGATGATGATGATGATGTTGATGGTGATGATGATGATGATGATGCTGATGATGATGATGGTGATGATTACGATGATGACGATGAGAATGGTGATGATGATGATGAGAATGGTGATGGTGATAATGATGGTGATGATGATGTTGCTCAGGATGGTGATGATGATGATGATGATGAAGATAATTATGGTGATGTTGATGATTACGATGATGAGGAGGAGGAGGATGATTATGATGATGGTGGTGATGGTGATGATGATGATAGATGACGATGATGATGGTGATGATGATAATGGTGATGATGGTGAGGAGGAGGATGATGATGATGATGATGATGATGATGGTGATGATGGTGATGATGATGATGATGAGGATGATGGTAATGATGATGATGATGACGATGTTGATCATGATGGTGATGGTGGCGGTGATGGTGATGATGATGATGACGATGGTGGCGATGATGATGATGATGAGAAGATGATTATGGTGATGATGATGTGATGTTGATGATGATGATGATCGGGGTGATGATGATATTGATGATGATGATGAGATGATGATTATAGTTATGATGATGGTGATGTCGATGATGATGCTGATGATGATGATGACGACGATGATTATGATAGTGATGGTGGTAATGATGATGATGTTGATCAGAATGGTGATGGTGATGGTGATGATGATGATAAAGATGATGATAATGATGACGATGATCATGATGGTGATGGTGATGATGATGATGATGATGATGGTGATGTTGATGATGATGAAATGATGAGGATGGCGATGATGATGGTGAGGATAATGAGGACGATGATGATGACGATGATGATCAGATATGATGAGGATGATGATAGTGATGGTCATGATGATGATGATGATGATGATAATGATGATGATGTTCTGACATTTATTTATCTGTCCCTTTTCCCTCATGTCTCGCCCGGTGAACTCGCTTGGCACATATGTGGGATTCACCAGTAGTGTGGCAGTAAAAACACGAAAACACCTTTTTTCGGTATTGGCAGCCTTCCCGTGTGTGGTTACGGAACACTTGAGCGCTGAAAAACGAGCGCACCCCCCGTACGAATTCAACGTTTTTTACGGTAAATAAGCAGGGCTGTTCGCGCGTGAGGTAAAACCTCATGGGTCGAGTCGGGTGTGACCCGACCCGACCCGCGAAAACTTTAGGATGTCTTGACCTGACCCGAGCTAGCCCGCAAGATTTTGGAAACCTCCTGACCCGGCCCGACCCGACCCGACCTGTGAGATTTGAAAACCTCCTGACCCGACCCGACCAGACCCGACCCGTGAGATTTGAAAACCTCTGGGCCCGACCCGACCTGACCCGTGAGAGTTTGAACACCTCCTGGCCCGACCCGACCCGTCACGACCCGACCCGCCAGGTTCCGATTGACCCGTGAGATACGGGTCAGTCGCGGGTCGGGTCACCTCAACCCGGGAGACCATACCTCGCGATCCGCGGGTTCGACCCAGCGGATCCGGCCCGTGGGTCGCCACTCCAAAAACAACGTAATCTCCACGTTTGTACTCCGCAGCAATACATGGCCTGGCTTTGGTGGGTATATGGATGGATGTCGACGTGCGTGAATATATTTCGTGGTGTTTAAAGGTTTGAATTTGATACCAATGGGGTATAATTGAGTCCTTCAACATTGATCACTCAGCACTTGGAAAGAAGAAAAAAAACACAGAAACAAAAAGAGCTCTTTGCACAGTTTTTAGTCCCTTTGTACGTACTTCCGGCTTGAGCTTCGTCTACTCTTTTCATTCGCTGTCTTTACTCTTTCTTTGCCACCTGAAAACGCGTATCATAGCATGAGCATGAGCTTCAGCATTGATCACTCATAGCACTCCGAAAGTACCATTGTTATTAGTATATGCTTGCCACCCGAAAAAGAGTAACATGAATGAGCTTCAATACTGATCACTCAGAAACATTCCCAGAAAGAAAAAAACAACTTCCAAAATATTTTGTTGGCGCTTTATCGCTAAAAATACAAATAAATAAATAACTAAGACCTATGCCAATGGGAAAGCGATGTTGCCATAATAAGTTTGAATTCCAAAGATCCCCGCCAGAATTTTCCAGAACGAGCCTGCTATAAGACCGATTCTTAAAACGGAATGTTCCCAACTTCTGGAAAAGCCCGAAAAGGGCAATTCTGGGGCCGGACAAGATCGGCTTCAGAAAAACTCAGGCGGATGTTTAGTTCGAAGAGGCGAAATTCCGAGTCCTCGACAGACATGGATCGACAAAACCAAAGACTGCGTCATGAATTATGAACGCGGTGCGCTCGTTAGGAGCTCCGACCTACCCTACGTAGGGTCACCGTGTTCACACGATGGCCGGTGATAGGTGGCGGGCGCTGTCCAGGGGTATGATAAACAAACAATTGGCCGCTGGTGTGCATAAAGGAGAATATTATTCGAGATCGGGAACCGATAAACTAATAATGTGTTGTTTGTTGTTCTAGAAATAATTAGGCGTTTGGTTCATATTCGTGGCTAAAAGAACAGCAACCAGGCACTGTTTGGTTGATCGTGTGAGTTGGAACAGACAGGGCTGCTGCTTTTGTAGCTGGCCAGCGGTTGCTGGGCTAGGTATTTCGTGATTTCTCATGGAATTACAGTTCCAAGCTCGGAAAGGAATGCGTGATACGGGTCGAGTGGTGCAAGCAGCGTGCGCGCAAACGTCAACATCACGCATCTCAAAGACCGGTATGTTCTCATGTAGTTTGTTGACCTCTGACGCCCAAGGGCGTACGTACGTGTAAAACAGATGGCTCAAATTCTCGATCCGTATCGAATGGCAAAAAATAGGGGTTTTTCGGGTTTGAGAGAAGAGCGTAGGACGCCGGCGACAATCTCGCGCCCCCTAGACCATGGATCAACCTAATACCTTCGAGGCCGTCATCTACACGCGTTGCTCTTGCCCGACACGAAGCGGCTTGGCCGTGGGCTGAGTCTATGTCGAGATCGAAGGTCTATCGTCGCACGAGCGGATTTTCATCAGGGTGCTGACGATTTGCAACGAGAAGAAGCAAATTGCGCCGCCTGCAGCCGCTTGAAAAAAAATAAGAAAAAAAAAACATTTTTTTTTTCCTTTTCCCCCCACAGCGGCGGTATGAGAATAATACATTCTGCTGTTTCTTGAAAGCAATATGTTTGAAAGAAAACTTTCCATACATCACGTTCCCATTGGCATAGGTCGACGTAAAGGCGTAAAAGCTCAATAAGACTGGAGGAACAAAATAGAGTGGTCATTCGGCCGAGCGGCTCTTTGGCAGCCGGAAGAAAAAAACAAAAAAACGATTATTCCACGGTAGTAGGGGTTTCACTTGATTATAGTATAGTATAGTATAGGCTCAATGTTTTCTGAGCGGTTGAGCTCTTCAAGTGGGCAACTACCGGTAGGTTCGTTCGTATGATATTTTTTACGTACCTCGTATGATATTAATAGAATGTTTGTTTTAGAACTGTTGATATTGGTAGCTCAGAGGGGGGGCGAGTGTTACAAGGATTACCCTGGGCTGGGTAATCGATCGATCTTTTACCTCTATAGCTCAGCAGGTAATACCCTCACAGCATACAAAGGTTGGCCGGGTGGCGTGAACGAACGTTCTTCTTGAAAGTCATGAATGTTTGTTTCGGGGTGAGTGGGATATTGACCTCTTCATGTGAGGGGAGCTCATAACATATTAAGGCGCCACCCTTACAAGGCACCAGCCACCCCCCGAACCGTGGCATTGCTCCAGGCGGACAGTCACTACTGTACGTACGTACTACCTCAACACACTGAGTACAAAATAAAAGAGATGGTACGTACTCGTCGTGATATAGGGCAATAGTTCCTCACTAGTACGGAGGATCACAGTAAATAGGACCAACTATTGTTCGTAAAAATAGGTAAACATATAGGTTTTTGAGTATACCATAGGTTCTATTTAATATGGTTCCCCCGTAAATATAGTGATCCTATTAGTTTGAGGAGCTGCCCCTCCAGCCAGCAGAGACGTTTTTTTGGTCGGGACCAAAAAGTTACCAAGAACTTACTTCCCCCCCTCCCTGTACACACAAAATCATAGCGCCTCATGACTCTCGAAGCGTTCTTTAAAAAAATATTCCGCTGTCACGACTCTATTCTATCATATACCCCCCCCCCCGTATCTGGAAGTGGCCACACCAGAAAAAACTAAATCGATTGATTCGAAGAGCCTGCTACCCGTAGTACGCAAGAAAGTCCGGCTCACAAGCTCACATACAGTTCTTAGTCCTTAGGAGGAGGCAGCTCACCCTTCATGCGGTTCGCCCCAGCACCTTCACCACAGGCGCAAACGCAAATATCTGCCTGTGGTCGGTGCAAACCCGACGGCGTGCTCCGTCCCAGTATCATTGTATATAGGGATGCGAAGGTCTATATAATATATGATGTATGGTCATATAATCTAACGACAACCACCATGCATGACATGAGTACAACCCTCCCCCTCTCCCCCCCGTACCCTCCCCCGCGTGCGCTTACTATGTTTGTTCGTGCGCGGTAAGTCGAAGAAGAGGACAAGATCATCCACCGAGTGGGAAGAGGCTATGCGTACGTATACGACGAGAGTAAAAAAGGGTAAATATATAACATCTAGGTTTTTGTGTGCACCGCAGGTCCTATTTAGTATTGCCCCCGTAGCAGGGGTTGGTTGACGCGTGCTACGGTAGAGGTAGCACTTTTTGGCTGAATCGTTTTCTGGACGATCGGGCTTCTTAACCCAGATTCGTCGGACATTCATTTTTGTGACGAATAATTTTTCAGAATTTACTTCGGTCATGAGATTTCGCATCTGGCAGCACTTTTATTTTCCTCCAAAATATTTTTTTCGGTGAGGTATGACGCTCCTTAAGCGAGGAGCTCAGAAAAAACATGGTGCACCTCTATCGTAGCATGCGTCGGTTGCAGTTAGTTTTTGCCTTCTGAGGCCATCATATTTTCTGGCTGACTATTCGTATAGTATACTCCTCAAAAGTGAGCAACTACTTACCGGTTATATAGCACTGGTAGGATAATTCCATTGCTATATACATCGTACGTATTTATTTGCTTTTTTTTTAGGACTGTCTGGCGCGGGGAAGGTTAGGTTTGGTCTCGGGGGCTCCGCGCGAACAAAATCTCTTCTTATTAATAGGAGTTACTATTTCATCGGGTGAGACATGTTGATTGAGCTGCTCATGTAAGGAATGACTCAGAAAAAATAAGCCGCCACCCCTATATGGCGGCATTCTTGCTCCATATATACCCAAGAGACTGACTGTACAGTAGAGGGGGGTCACACATCGGGCACACACATATATATGCATGCATCTATCTGCTCTCGACGTACATACATACGGGTTCTGCGGCACGTTGTTTTCCATTTTCTGCTTCTCAAGCCAGTGTCACTATTTTTGACCAAGTGAAATGCTTGTATATATATATACTCCTTTACTGCAAGTCACACAGTATAGTGTACTCTCTGGTACGGTTTTTGCGGACGCGGAGTGGGTGGGACTCCTCCGCCGCCCGACCTCGCCGAGCACAGAAAACCACGAGACTGACTTCCCACGGAGCGGAGGGCAACACGTGTGAAGGAGGCACCGCCGCGAGCGCGTGCGTGGCCGTGTGGCTTATTGCTCGAGGGCTGGATGTTTCGCCGGCGGTGAAAAAACAAAGTGCGGTAAAAAAACCGCTTCAAAAAAAGAGCGGTCAATTAACTGCGGTCAGTCGAGAAAAAATATTAATACTCGTAGTAGACTGTTTTTTTGTTGAGCCGAAACAGAGAACTAAAAAACCCTGAAGGGATTCAGAATACCTACATGCGTTACGTGATACTGTAGTAGTTCATCGGTTTGCACTTTCATTTTTCTCAAGGTAAAGGTTTAGGGTGACTTGTTAACAACTTACCATAGTAGCATAGAGCTCTTGAAGTGAGGAAAGGAGCCTCTTAGAACATTTTACGGCATACGAAGTAGGTTTGGACCCCTATATTATCGTTTTGTCACGCATCTACTACTGGTCTACTGCTACCTAACCAACCGTTTTATTGTATCCTTCTAAAGTCCTAACAGCCGCAAACGCGTATGATATGATATGTACATGCACGCAAATATCATACACACGCGTATGTAATACGTGCACGCACTAGAATGGAGTTTTACGTCATGCCTCGAGCATCCTACATGCCATATGGACTGGTACATTTTTCGGGCGTGGGCCGTTCTACAGAAAACGGTATGTGTATACCGGGGAGACACTCGTTCGAGTACATAGGAGTCGGCGTGCCGTGACGTTGTTGCGCCTTGAGCTGCCGCTACGAGGGGAGCCTCCTGCGGCGGATATTATTATTCCCTATACCGTTAAATGGCGATAAAATATACACAATACCGTTTTATGGCAAAAATTATTCCGATATACCGTTTTATGGCATAAAATTGAAACCATGTGCCGTTTTATGACGTAACGTAACTCAACATACCGTTTTATGGTATCAAATATAACAATGTACCGTTTTATGGCGTAACTACCCATTTATACACCGTTTATGGATTTTCGAGTCTGGTGGACTTTCCGCCGCAGATGGGGACCCCAAGAACCTCGGGAATAAGCGGACGTAGTTAAGGCTTGTTGCGCCTCGTACCTCACGCACCGGGTGCGCAACGCGCCCGTTCTGGTGGCTACCACTTTATCGCTTCCTCCCAAGGACAATCGCTCGGTTACCGACATAGACGCCCTGAAGCCCTGAAGAGCTGTTGTTGCATGAAAAACATACCACAGCACGGCGGTATCGTCTATACCACCACATAAAAAGCTGTCTCATGAAAAACATACATACCACGGCAGGGTGGTACAGTAGTCTATACCAGCACTTAAAAAAGTACAACATATATACGAAGTATGGTATTAATATTGTGGATTTAACCATGCAGACAAAATGTCATTCATGCATGCATGCTGTCCTTACTATTAATAGGGTACCTCAACACCACAGGCAAACACATGAAGGGCGGGGGGGCGAGGGGGGGGGGTTCGAACACCTCGGAACTCATAACCAACAACGAGACTCCACCATCCAGGGTAAAACCGACTACAATCGAAACATCAAATACTTACGTACGTCTCCCACACCGAGACGTATTGAAGAGCTGTTCAACGAAAAAATACACCACAGATACGAGGGTATACTGCATAAAAAGTGCCAGTTAACCGTACATACATGTAAGCATCGTAAATTAAGCATGCACACAAAACGTCATGCAGCCCTTGGGTAAACCAACAACACAGCACGCACATGGGAGGGGGGGGGGGGGTCCCCCCCCCCCCCCTTGGTACTCATAACCAACGATGAGACTCCGCCATCCAAGCTAAAACCGACTACACATTCAAGATAACGAATAGGAGCTGCATACCATTAAACAAACGACAAGACAATCGCAGTCCTCTCTTCTTGCGGCGTTCTCAGTCACCCGTGGACGACTCGAACGAAGGAGGACCTTATACAGCATAAAATTTGTGACCTAAAAATCGACAGATTTCGATGCGCACTACAGTAGTCTGTGCGCACGCCGATGGTGACTACTCGTAGGGGAGGCAAAGAAAAGCCTGATAACATATCGCAAACACGAATCCTCTCCACAGACGGCCTCGAAGCCTACGCGCCGAACCACAGGCCTACCGCGCGCACTCCCCAAGCCTCGCACCCGCGTGCCCCACTTGTGTGCTACTCCGTAATCTTCGAAATAATCGGGGGGGGAAATGCAACACACACGCACATACAGGCTATGATTTGCTATGGTTACTCGTGAAGACTCTGGACGACAATGAAATAACGAGTAAAACTAGGTGTCGTTAAAAACGGGTGCCGGTACTGACGTCCACAAGCATGCGCCTCTCGCAACGCTTAGGGAAGACGACAAACGGCCGCGCGCTACGTACTACGCTTGACACAAGCACCAAAGTTAACGAGCTACTGGCACATGGTACAACGCGGTACGTACGTATGTATGTATGTACGTACGTACGTACGTACGTACTCGTAGCGCACAGGTTACACACAACGAACGGGTTATTATATGAGACATCACCACCACCGCTCCTGCTAAGTCTTCGCACCAAAATCCAATACCCAACAGCCGAAAAACAAAAAACAGTAACGCTTGCCTCTACCTCGGCACAAGTTCCGCCGCTGCCTACGAACCTCAAATCACGCATCCCCATCAAAGATGACCGTCTAATGTTACTTTACGTGCATACACACCACACACCACACAGCAGCAGCAGCAGCAGCAGGACTAGAGTGCCGGGAGCGCTTGCAACAGACACCCAATAGAAAAACAGATACCACGCAAAAAAAAAGAAGAGGCCTCGTGCTTCATTCATTCGGAGGAGTTCCATCTCGACAGGAGGCGGGGCGGTCCTCGTCGATGACTCCACGGCGGCACGTGAGCAAAAACTCTAGAAAAACAAAAACAAAACAAAAAACAGTAGAGCCTACCCCATATTCACAACCTCGCACAGATCATATAGATCATTCTCACTTGATGATCTAGATCTTTCAGGGAAGATAGACCCCTGATCTATACACCATCTAGGTCACGCTGCCGAGGCTGGGAGCCGTACAATCTGCACTTAATACAGATCCTGCACCCCCCCCACAGCTAGGATCTAGATGATTTAGATAGTGATCTTGCACAATCTTTCACAACGGCAGACTAGGATCTAGATTATCTAGATCATGATCTATCTGTAGATGATCTGGATCATGATATATCTGTAGATGATCTGGATTCAGATCGATCTGTAGATGATCTAGATCATGATCTATCTGTAGGTGATCTAGATCGTGATCGATCTCTAGTGATCTAGATCATGATCGATCTCTAGATGATCTAGATCATGATCTATCTGTAGATAATCTAGATCATGGTCGATCTCTAGATGACCTAGATCGTGATCTATCTGTAGATGCTCTAGATCATGATCTACCTGTAGATGATCTAGATCATGATCTATCTGTAGACGATCTAAATCATGATATATCTGTAGTTGCTCTAGATCATGATCTATCTGTAGATGCTCTAGATCATGATCTATCTGCAGATGATCTAGATCATGATCTATCTGCAGATGATCTAGATCATGATATACCTGTAGATGACCTAGATCATGATCTACCTGTAGATGATCTAGATCATGATCTACCTGTAGATAATCTAGATCATGACCTGTGCGAGGTGTGCACACTCTCGATGCAAAATGGTCCTTAGCAGACTGCTGTGTACGAGACGAACAACACTAGCCCAACGTACACACCGGTTGATTGGGGTTACGTAGGGGGGGTTGCGTTAGTTAGTTGATACTCGTATCACTCATACACAGCAAGCAGTTTAAGTGTCTTGTCAACCATTTTCTTTCTAGATCAAGTGGGCAAGCTACGTACTACCCTAAAAAAAAAAAAAAAAAAAAAACGCTTACGTACGCACGACGTAGCCCATCGGTGACGGACGGCTTAAAACAAAAAAGAAGGTTCAAGGAATGCGCCCACTGGTCGCCACGGCAGCAAGTAATAGCCCAATACCAACACAACCCCTCGCGGCCTCATACTAGATGCCATACCGCACGAACGACAAAACCGCCAGGGGATCTATCGGCCGCCCGCCATTTCTACGTTAATACACGCTGCTCAAACTTTTTTGTGGGAGCCTGGAACCGTACATAACCTTGGGGCTATCATAACTGCCAAGCAGCGGAAAAAAAAAAAAAAAAAAAAAACAGCACAAAACGAGGAGGCAGCGCAAAAAAAAAACGCTTCATTCCGCGTCCTGCCCGTATCATACCGCTGTACACTACAATACTATATATAGACTTATCATCCGCACTATAATACGTAGCAAACGTGTCCGTTTTTTTTTTTCCTTCTCCGGACGTTCTGCCGCATAAATGTGTCGATCGTCGCGAAAAAATCGTTTTTTGTGACGCGGTCCGTTCTTATATATGTATGTCGACGAGATTCTCCTACGAACCTCGAAGAACATCAGAGCAACAACAACCACAACAAAAACTCAACATACTACATGCTTTCGTCTCCGTCAAGAGAATAGGCGGGGCCAAACAAACAAACGTATGTATAATACGTGTGGTAGCAGGACGTGAGCAGAGAGGGAGGGAGGGTGCCATATTTTCTGGGACTGTCACCAGGAAAAAAAAAGCAAAACATTAGACGATGGAAATATGGGACTGTCACCAGAGGCCATTGTCACGCCACTATTAATAACAAGAAAAAAACGTGTACGTATTCAATCGCAAGCAAAAATAACGGCGAAAAAAACGGCAAACAAAAAAATCACCACTATCTACTGCTTGGTAGTACTTCGAAATAAAAAAAACAAGAAAAAAAAAACATACATCGTGCATTCAATTCAATTAAATTCAATTCCATTCAATTCAAATTCGGGCTCCTGTCAAAAGCAGTAAAACAAAAAAAAACAAAAAAAAAAACAGGCTGCCGCGTTTTATAGTCTTAACCCTTTTCTTTCACTGCTGCAAACACTTTCCCATTCTAATTTCAAGTAGTTTGTTACCAAAAACACACGTTTTTTTTTTGTTGCTACCAAAAACATGGGATGCAGTTCTAAAAAGGGTTTTTTTTTTTTCCCACGTGATTGACCCTGCGCGCTGCGCACCCCTGCACAGGGGCAAGCGACGATGTTTGAGCAGCAAAAGTGCCACCCGTGGCACGCATTTCTTCAGTCGAAGAAGCCGCGCCACGATTCTTCCCCTCCCACTCCTTGCCTCATCCTCCTCTCTCTTTCCACCGCCATATTCGACGACGGCAGCTCGCTTCGGCAGTACGGGCAAGTGTTGCTCAACTCCAGCCACTTCAGCAAACAGGCCTGCTCGGCGTGGCAAGCCCCGGCGCAACACGGCAGTAGTCCACGGCAGTAGCCCACGGCAGTAGCCCACGGCAGTAGTCACGGCAGTAGTCACGGCAGGAAGTAGCCCACCGCAGTAGCCCACGGCAGTAGCCACGGCAGTAGTCACGGCAGGAAGTAGCCCACCGCAGTAGCCCACGGCAGTAGCCACGGCAGGAAGTAGCCCACGGCAGTAGCCACGGCAGTAGTCACGGCAGGAAGTAGCCCAACGGCAGTAGCCCAAGGCAGTAGCCACGGCAGGAAGTAGCCCACGGCAGTAGCCATGGCAGGAAGTAGCCCACGGCAGTAGCCAACGGCAGTAGCCCAAGGCAGTAGCCACGGCAGGAAGTAGCCCACGGCAGGAAGTAGCCCACGGCAGGAAGTAGCCCACGGCAGGAAGTAGCCCACGGCAGGAAGTAGCCCACGGCAGGAAGTAGCCCACGGCAGGAAGTAGCCCACGGCAGGAAGTAGCCCACGGCAGGAAGTAGCCCACGGCAGGAAGTAGCCCACGGCAGGAAGTAGCCCACGGCAGGAAGTAGCCCACGGCAGGAAGTAGCCCACGGCAGGAAGTAGCCCACGGCAGGAAGTAGCCCACGGCAGTAGCCAAATGCAGTAAAAACCACGGCAGTAAGCCACGTCACAAAGAGCGCACGGCAAAAAAAACACACACACAGCGAAGAAAAAACAGAGTCGTGATGTGAGCATGAAATCGTGGCGAGGCTGGCAGGGCTAGGGCGGGTTAATCGATGATCTGTGATGGGTAGCGATGCAGCAAAGTACAGCGAATGGCGACGAGAATAGTCCATGGAATTCTGACACACATCTATCTGCATGCACATGAGGGGTCCCGCGTGCGTGACGAAGTCGAGAGCAAAAAGCTTACGCGACGTTCTTTACAAACGAAATGACATGGTCCCTGAAACTCTTGACACATATATACCGTAAGTTAGTTAGCGTGGGAAAAATGATCTTGAAGTTAGTGCGGCAGCGACCCCGGGAGGCGCAAAAAGCGAACAAAAATGAAAAGAAAAAGAAAAAAACACGAGCCTTCCTCCTGTGGAGGTTCTTGTACACGCCAGGGTTATTTGTCGAATAGACTCGCTGAGCTTCATTCAAGCGAGGCCTTGTACTCGTAGTCAAATGTGGCCCAAAAAACGACGAAAAAAGTAAGCTATCAATACGTGCTGCTTTAGGTATTTTGTACATTCAATCAAGGGGTCCCGCGTGCGTGACAAACTCGAGAGTACAGTAGCTCGCGCATCGGCCTCATCAGCCAGCCGTTTCGATCACTTCAGGCTTGGTTGAAGGAAGGACTGAAGCGCAATCGCGTGTTGCGATTCCCTGTACCGCGATTCCCGCGTGTATGTTCGCAACGCCTGCTACGGGCGGTAGAGGTGAACCATGGTTTTGCCTCACGAGGGTGGTCACTTATCACTTGAGGAGCGCTCTATACCTCTCACCCAAAAACTGATTTAATAAGAGAGGGAAATAAAAGTGCTGTAATAAATATCCGATGAACAATTCTGAATATTAATATTATTAATAATAGATTAATACTGGTAGCTATTTAATAATAGATGAATACTGGTAGCTATTAAGAATAGCCCATAAGATGCGGGATACGGGGAGAGGAGAAGAGGTGGGTGGTTTGGTTGGACTATAATTCTGAAATAAAAATAGCATCAACCGTACGAGACGTAAAGTCAACTGTTACTATGAATACAGACGAATAACTGAAGGATTTACTTCCGTTTTTATTTCCGGATATAATATTATATCTACCTTCTACCAGGTGTGTATGATATGTGCTCCGGCGTTCGTGTCTTACGTACGTATATATATATAATATGTACCAGGTATATACATACCGGTCGGTATATGAGATACGATATGTTCATATATACCTGGTACGTACGTGTATGGCATTGCATTGTCTGCTCTGCGTTACTGCACTGAGCGTAGTATCTCTGCGTCGTAGTTTTGTGACCACAGAACTGGTAACTTTATAGGATATGAACAATCGGCACGGACACTGGGTGTGCTGGATGTCGACGGGTAGAAAGGAAGGTTTAATGTGAAGAACACACACACACATACAGGAGGAGGGAGGAGATGGGGGGAGCTTTGGTTCAGCCCTACCGCTTTTCTTTGGTCGGGCAGAGAAGAGGAAAGAGCGGTTTGATCCGGGCACTGCTGCCGTGCTGCCGTGAGGTTCGACAAATAGACCCCCTTTTCTCAGCCCTCGTGCCCTTCTCTAAACACGGCGCGACCAGTTCTACCTCAACAGTATATCCGTCATGTCCGACATTATAAAAGCTGCTCACAATTTCTCTGTCTCACAGTCTGTGACCCACAGAATCTGTATCTCTCTAGGATTAGGACTCAGGACAGACACTGGGTGCACTGCTGTAGTTGGGTAGAAAGAACGAGTTTAATGTGAAGACAGCACACATAACTACAGTAGCAGTACGAATCGTATCACCATGTATTAATAGTATGTTATTCTCAAATGGCATCAACTGTCGAGAGCGCATATTATAGCGTGGGTAAGCACAATTCGACGAAAGTTGACGAGGGAAGAGAGTGCTGAAATCTTCTCGCGATAAAAAATGCAAGGCAAGTACCGTAGTGGGGAGGGGGGAGAAGAACCTACTTAGTGACCCCGGATCTGAGTTACGACTAAAGAGGGAGAGAAAAAAGAAGGGCGAAGATAATAGATGGGATGGACAAAAATATATATATATATATTATATATACCAGTCGCCCCGGTGGTCTAACAGGTAATCACGAAGCCTGTCAGGTTGGAAGTCGAGGGTTCGAGTCTCCATATGGAGATTTTATTATCAAATGACACCAACTACTACTGTCGAGAGCGCATAGTATAGCGTAGGTCAAGCACAATTCGACGAGAGTTGACGAGGGAAGAAAGTGCTGAAATCGTCTCGCGATAAAAATGCAAGGCAAGAACCGTAGTGAGGGAGGAGGGACAAGAGCCTACTTTGTGACCCCGGACCTGAGTTACGACTAGGAAGGAGAGAGAAAGGAAGGGCGGAGATAATATATGGGATGAACAAGGGATGAAACAAAAAAAAAACGGTACGAATATATTTACAGAGATTGCTCAATACCATGTATAGATGTAACGTACGTAGGTATACAGCGAATTAGTTGCGTACAAAAAGCTGTAAGGTTTATGGAGACCACTCTCAAAACTTACACGTGTCATAACGCACGCGATCTACGTACATACCAGTACAGGAAGTACGTACGTACTGGTATCACAGACCAAGCTTACGCTTGCTTGCAAACATGAGTTTCGAGAAGAAAAACAAAATCGACCTCATCACACCCAGGGGCGTCCAGAAAAAAGAGAAAACGACACACCACACCCCCAGAGGTCGGAATAGAAAACCGTTGCAACCGTTGTGATTACATGATGAAATAAGAAAATGGAAAAAATGTATATATCCTTATCTTCATTTTTTCACTTGGTTTTAGTAACCCACCCCCCCTTCCTAACCTACAAAAAATTATGTGACCACCCTCGTCACACCTATAAAATAAATACGTGTGTACGTGCGTGCGATGCTTGCGCATTTTTTGTTCAAAGATAACACCACTCCACCCGCTCCTACGCCCTACGCCTCTCAGCATTTGAGCATTTGCACATTGCTCATGCACCATTATTTATTGGGCATCAGCCAAAAGTAGGTATACCTACGCACTTTGAGTCATTTATAGGTACACTGCGTGCTCGACATCCATACATGTGGCCCCCATCGACCGCAGGGAGCACCTTGCAAGTGATCTAAGCTTAATCCGTTCTTCAGGAGCATGCAGGTAAACGCCGCCGATTCATCGCCGGCACCCATGCCAAGCCTTGTACACATACTTCGTACACACACATCCCATCGCCGGCACCCATGCGCAGCCTTTGTATGCATACACATATATATATACATGCGATCGCGGGCACCAATACAAAGCCTCGTACACAGCAGTGCATACACGTGTTAAGCCCAAAACCAAAGCTTGCGTGAGGGTTCTCGCTTTTTTTTATCAGCGCGTCGTCTCGACAAAATCCAGGCTTGGTCCAGGCTTGGTCCAAGGGCTGGGGAACGATCGCGTGCCGCGATTCCCGTGCGTTTTCATCCCAAAACAATACGTACAGCAGTGGGTACCCCGAGGCGAGGGCACCCTGTGACAATCTTCAGCCGAACCATGCCCTCTTAACTTGCACATTGCTCTTATATGTAGTGAGAACTATGTACCACTCTGCCCCGAAGTATGAGTACCTTTTAGTATGACTAGGACAAGCCGTTTTGACCCGCTCTTGACTCCAGAATGCGCTTGTCTTGGAGCGCTGTTTAACTCGGGGAAATCACTATTAATATGAATACTCGTACTGTACGTTCGTATCCCGGCTATACACCAGGTACACTCTGCAGCTGTACGTAGCTTTTACTCACCTCGTGATAAAGGTGCCCGCACGGCAAACGGACAAGGGTGGCGCCCACCGTATACAGCTCCTGACAAACGATGCAGTCCTGCAAGCCAAAAAAAAAACGGCAACGCAAAAAAAAAAAAAAAAATGAGCCAATCCCAACGAGCAGGGGAAATGCGAAAAAAAAAGAGGGCATCAGGCATCAGATATAACGCAAACATAAACATTTTTTCCTGAAGACCCAGCAGCTCTCGGTTTTGCTTCGCATAGTCGACGCTGTAAAATCGTCACTTTAGATTTTTCGACACTTTTGTTTCGCTTCTCAAAACCCCTCAAGAACCGGTCCCCCGGTTTTGGGGAAATAAATACTTGGAACTAGTGTGGGACAAGTTTTGCGGTTCTGAAAGGGATAAATAAGCCCCAGCAGCTCGTTTTTTTTTGCTACTACGTATGGCCGACGCTGTAAAATCGTCACTTTTTTTTTCGACTACGTTTTTTTTTCGCTCTCTTCACCCTTTTAGAACTGCAGTCCCGTTTTGGGGAAAAACCAGTCTAATTCTAAGTGATTTGTCCCCAAAACGGGACTCCAGTCCTATAAGGGTTAAGTCCCAGCAGGCAGAGCTCACTTTTTCCTTTCGTCAGGTCTAACGCTGTAAAACCATCATTTTTTTCCCCTCGGAAACGTTTTTTTCGCTCTTGCCAAACGCATGCTTACCTTAAGGCAGGTAGAGGTGCAACCATTTTTTTTCTGAGGATCCTCTCCTCACTTGAGATGGAGCTCTATACTAATGGCAAGTGAAAACATGATTTATCAATAGGAGGAAAATGAAAGTGTTACAATACCCGATAAACAAACACCATGGCTTTTTTTACCCTTTTAGAACCGCACCCACGTTCTTGGGGACAAACTACTTGGATTTAGTATAGTATACTATTTCCAGTAGTAAAATAATTGAGTTTACAATGAACAATATTGCACAGATGCTCCGAGTATCTTCGAGCAAAGTAAGGAGTATTCGAGATAAAATACTGCAGGTACTTCCTGTACTCGCAGTATTTGGGCTCTTATGTACTTCGGGATACTGCTCGTACTCGGAGTATTTCGAGGTTCTGTACTGCAGATACTGCCATACTCGAAGCATTTCGGGGTCCGGTACTGCGGTTACTCATTGTACTCGCAGTATTTGGGCCTTCGGTACTGCTCATACTCCCAGTTACTCGCAGTATTCAGGCGGCCAGTTCTAAAAATACTCTCAGTACTCGAAGTACGTAATATACTTGATACTCGGAGTATACTCTCGGGAGTGTGAATGAAGTATATGAGGAGCATCTTTGCATCGTTTTAAAGACTCGGCCGTCATTACTCCCAGGTTCTGGGAGCGTGTGGCTGGCGTTTAGATAGCATTTTACATTTCACAGATAGATGCTCCCATTACTACCCGGAAGTAAAATTAGGGTATTTTCGAGAAACGTTACTTCAGGTACTTTGTGTACCAAACGCGTGTCGGGAGCAGAGAAGAGAGACGAGAGACAGTATGCTACCGCAGTCCAGTATACTGATTGATTTCGACGACAGTATAATCGCTACTGACTGAGTCAGCCACTGAGTCAGCCACTGCCCAGCCCTATTATATATATACATGGCGTACCAATCTGTCCCGAAATATAAACACCGTTTTTATTTAATATTAATGCACAAAATATGCTTATATTTCGGGACAGAGTGATATTTTTTTATCTGCGCCAGTTACTCGCTTTATGAGTATTTTAGTTTTTGGTATGGGTGTGTATGGGTGTGACAAGCTGTGAACGGTGATGCGTTTCTGACTTGATATGACCAATCCTTACGTACGTACATATATGCGACGTACCTGGTAGTGGTACGAGTACATCTAATATTTAATAGGGATAATAGGTAGCCCGTTTTAAGGGATCCCGAGATAAGGGACCTCAAATATCTGCTCGCCGTTTTAGCCCACTATTGCACAGATGCTCCCAGTATACTCGGGAGTATCGAGTCTTTTTTAGGGCTGGGCACTGACACAATTATGTAATGGCAGTAGGAATCTACTGATTGACCCGGCCAGTATATTCGCCAGTAGGGTTTTTTCTCTTGTACAAGAAACACGCCAAATTATAGTACGGAAACCTACCAAATGCGTTTCGGAAGGAGAGAGGATAAAGGAGAGACAACATACTGCTGCAATCCAGTATACTGATTAAATTTTGACGACAGCATACATCGCTACTGGCTGAGTTAGCCAGTGCCCAGCCCTAGTATGTTTCGTACTCCGAGTACTGAGAGTACAGTTCACAGTACTGGCGGCCTAAATACTCGGAGTACTTGGAGTATGAGCAGTACTCAAGGCCCAAATACTGCGAGTACTGGGAGTATGATCAGTGCAGAACCCCGAGTACCCGCAGTATTGAGTTGCTAAATACTCGGAGTACAAGCAGTATCCGCAGTACAAAACCTTGAAATACTGCGAGTGGGTTTCCGTACTATAATATGGCGTGCTTCTTGGATGTACGTAACATAAAACCCTACTGGCGAATATACTGGCCGGGCCAATCAGTAGATGACTACTGCCAGTACATACTGTGCCAGTGCCCAGCCCTAATATATATACATACATGTGATGTGCATATTATATCGTACGTATAAACGGCTAGCGTACGCAAGATGTCAGCCTATGGGCTTAGACCGATGTCATACATATATAGCATAGCCCTTAAGAGAGGCAAGATACGGCGGGCGGCGATGTGTTGAGAGCTTTTTCTTTTTCTTTTTCTTTTTCTTTTTCTTTTTCTTTTTCTTTTTCTTTTTCTTTTTCTTTTTCTTCTTCTTTCTCTTTTTCTTTTTCTTTTTCTTTTTCTTCTTCTTTCTCTTTTTCGTTTTCTTTTTCTTTTTCTTTTTCTTCTTCTTTCTCTTTTTCGTTTTTTTCCATCCCATGCAGTATCTTCGCCCTTCTATTATCTCTCCCTCTTTAGTCGTAACTCAGATCCGGGGGTCACTTAAGTAGGCTCTTCTCCCCCCTCCCCCACTACGGTACGTGCCTTGC
This sequence comes from Saccharina japonica, assembly GCA_008828725.1. Taxonomy (NCBI): domain Eukaryota; class Phaeophyceae; order Laminariales; family Laminariaceae; genus Saccharina; species Saccharina japonica. The sequence goes on from MEHQ01002802.1 coordinate 20,339, forward strand.
ATTTTTATCGCGAGGCGATTTCAGCACTTTCTTCCCTCGTCGACTCTCGTCAGATTGTGCAGTCACCCCAACAATGGCTTGGTAAAAAGTGCGCGCGTAGCTTAAGAACCGGTCCCCCGTTCTTGGATATAAACTACTTGGAATTAGTGTGGGATAAGTTTTTCAGTTCTGAATGGGTTATAACCCGACAAGCAAATCTAAGAAAAAAGAAAAGAAAAACAACAACAACAACAATGGGTATAATAGTGACTCAACTGGTGAGAAGCCCACCCCCCCCCTTCTCAGTTAGAAAAGTGCCACTGGTACTTATACACTGGTACAGCACAGGACACCTAATAAGCAACAGGCTATTAATAATAAGAAAGCCAGCCTGAGATCTGGAGGAAAGTAAGAAAATCGGGAGTCGTTATCTTGAAATTGGTGTAGAAAGCACCCTCTCTCTCGAATAAGAAATCCAGCCTGGACTAGATTTCCTGTTTTCTTATCAGAGGTGTCCCGTACTGTACCGTATACTGTAGCCAAGATAACACACCACATCTTGGGACGAATTCTCCAGCCGTTTTTTCGCCCCATACAAAAGGGGGGCTTATATATACAGCGATAGATAATGGTGGCATATAGGTGCATCAGCGATAGATAATGGTGGCTTATAAGGCGCGTGCCTCTCTTGGCGTCCCCGTGTGATATTTATACGGTACCCCTATCCCAATACGCCTCCTTACCTTCTCCGAGGAGGACACCGACAGCTCAGCACGGACCATCATCCCCCCGTCCGCTGCTTCTTTCACAGCCTTCTTGATCGCTTCACCTGTTATAATATGTATATATAATATAAAGTCGAGATACATGCACGTACATATGATATGAATTGTTGTTGTTGTTGTTGTTGT
>MEHQ01002802.1:28028-46755 GCA_008828725.1 Saccharina japonica
CTTCCCTCCCCTCCCTTCTCTTACCTGCTTCCTTGCTGACCATGCACACCGGGATGCCGAGCCCTCCCGCGGCCCTCGCCTCGCCCTTAGAGTCCTCCATGACGTAGGGCCAGACGTTGTGCGTCTGCACGATGACGGCAGCGGAAGCGCCGGCGGCATTGGCCCTGAGAGCTTTGGACGCGAACGTGCACACGCCGCGGTCGATGATCAGGACACTGCCACGCAGGGAAAGGAAGAAAGGAAGGGTGTACGGGATGGGGGGGAGGGGATTGTACTTCATTTTCATGCATGGCCGTAGCCGTATGATCATAGACCCTCGCATCCCTACAATGCCGGGGCGGAGCATGTCGGGTTTTCACCGACCAGGCAGACATTGCTGTTAATAGCACCAAGCGCGAAGCGCCGTGAGGTGTTGGGCGAGTCGCATGAAGGGTAAGCTTCATCCTCCTAAGATAGGGGGGGGGGGTCGATGAGAGCTGGAAGGGCGAAAACAATAAATCAAGCGAGGCGACATAAGTCAATTACTTCAGCGGAGGGAAATTAATCAGCGAAGCGAAAAAAAAAAAAAAGAGCGGATCGGATCGGAGCGAACTAAATTAGCGAAGCGAACTATTAAATAAAACAGGGGGAGAGGAGGATGTATACGTATGGATAGATTAATACCTGGTATACAGTTAATGAGGTAAATGGGGTAGTAATGAGGCGCGCGAGGTCGAAGCGCGAGCCTTTTTTTTTACTACATACTGCTTGCATTAATTGTCTGCCGTATGATCTGTTTCGGGCAGACGATAATATAAAATAATGAGCGGGTGTGTATGTCTCGAGTAGACGGCAATAAAAAAAATGAGCGGGGCATCTTCAGTGGTTGAAAATTCTCGATGTACGCCCTGCAGCTGGGCGCGGAAACGCCGGTGGCATGGCAAGCACCTGATATGGCGTGGCAAGCACCTGGTATGTTGTACAATATCATGCATGCATGTGTAGCCTAATAAAACGTGCATACGACGCACATATGATACATACACCGCCGTCCCATGTGTTCGGAGCAAATACGAGTAAATACCGGTACGTATAATATAATGAACACGACAGGATGCGTCAGGATGTCTTTATACTTCGAAGTATACTCATAACAATATTTGAACCATCGATCACAAAGCAAAAGACGCCAGGTCATCAATAAGACACATGCCAACCAGGGCAAAAAAAACGTGCACTGTCAGGGGTGTATGTACGTATTAATAGTAGGGCCGACTCCGTCGTTCCACTCGAAAAAAAACTACAGTAGTAGTTTGGTGTCAGCCAGTCAAGGCATGTCAAGGCAATTCGAGGCGAAAAAAGTTGCTGCCTGCCAAGGGGTGAAAGTGCCATCTCCTGACATCTGTTGTCACAAGAGGGATGCCGCGAGCGCGCCGAACGTCTCCGCGCGTTGCATTTCCAACAACATCTCCATATATGTGCACACCCCCCAGCAGCCCCGGTTGCGTCGTGGTGGTCCCTCTATAGTGCCGGTTGCCCGCTACGGCAGTGCCTGTGAAATCGCTTGGCATAGATGGGGGTTAGCCAGTGTGGCAGTGTGCGGAGTAGTAGTAGTAGTATTAAATAGTAGTAGTGCCGGTATTGTTGGTTGGCGCACGCATACCGGCCCTATAGAGGGGAAAACTACTACTACTATTCCTACTGTATGAGTACACCAGTGCGTATGTATACGTTTATATATATCAGATACTTGTATAACATATATAGCTGTATACATACCTGGTACACGACAGGAATTAAAGAGACATACCAGGTGCTACTGGTATCATGCATATACTTATAGCTATATATATATGGCAGGATGCAGACCTATAACCAGGCACCACTTGTCGACATCATATACAGGTACTGACGTATGCACTGCTGCTGCTGCTGCTGTGTTGTTGTCGTTGTAGTTGATGTCGTCGTTTGATGCTGTTGCTGTTGCTGTTTGTCGTCGTTATTCTCACATTTTAGCTCATCTCCAAATCAGACCTCCGCTATCACAGGAAAGGCCGCCAATAACCCCGGGAATGGAATACAACAATCGACACCGAGTACCAGGTAATGACACCTACACTGAGAGACTGCCGCAAAACCAACAACGAAGAACTTCCCGTACGTACACACATCCTGAAAGCAAAAAAAAAAATGTCGTACAAGAAGAGCGATACACTCCAAACACGCAATTCCCGTACCTACTGATCAACAGCCCAAGAAGAAGAAGAAGAGCGACACATGCCTATATAAGCACGCGTGTGTGTGTTCTTCGCATGAAATCGTCCTTTCTATATACCCGTCGACGTACGTACAGAAAAAAAAAACTGGCACCAGGCAGCGCTCAGCAGACAAAACACACAACACACACATACAAACATACATACATGAATACTACGTAGCATATATAATACGTACCTCCCTTCAACGTCGGGCTCGTTGTAGAAGCTCTGGTCCGCGGTGGACGGGACTGCCAAAACTACCGGGCCAAAAACGCTCCGGGCCGGCGGGGGCGAAAAAGGCGCGAAGACGGCATCGATGGACAGATCCGACGGCCCGGTTATGCGGAGGACCGTCCGGTGCAGCACCCAGCTGTTCTCCTCCACCTTGTTCCACGGCGGGTACGGAAAAGGAAGGGCTGTCGTTTCAAGGAATGGCGAGGAAAGCGCGGCTAGGTGGCTGGAGCATTTTCCGGCAAGCAGAAAGTGCTCTCTGCTTTTTCGGGGGGTGGTTGGGTGACGGGACGGGGGAGAATTTTCAATTGAATTTTCAGCCAGGGGAAGAAGGGTGCTTTGTGGGTCGGTTTCGGTTTCAGTCAGGGCGCGACAAGAAGTAAAAAAGAAAAGAAAAAAGAGGTACGACGAGGTATTATATACGTACAGGCTTGTAAGCGTTCGTTGGTATAGGTTGGCGGTGTCCCGTCGTACTCGGCGGGCTGTCAAGCGTAGAATAAAAGGCGCTCTCGCCCAGTCAGGGGGGTCAACGGGTATCCCCCTTCAAAAAATGACTCAACGCCGTGCACGACCCGAAGAACCGAGCCATCAAGAATCAAAATACTTTTCGTTATGCTATTTGTATACTCACATATTTGATATGATATGATATGATACTTCTATTGATACCAGCAGGGTACACATATAATATATATTAATAGTAATATACAGTAAACCATACATATATATGTAGACCTATATAATATGTAGACTGTTAGTTACCTGTTAAGTTACACAATTTGATTAAATCATTCAACTGTGTATATAGTAACTGAAAGAAGCAAAATATTTGGACAGTCCAACTTTACGACGACACCTTCTGTCGTTTTGTATTGTATGATAGGTATGAAATATGAACGGCGAGGACTGCTCGAAATGCTCCTTGTCTCCTTATATGCCTTACCTGGTAGTACACGAGTAGTCTGCGGGCTGGCCTGGTGGGGCGACCACCGAAACACGCTATCATTACGCCTTACATATTCATACTATCCTCCGCTTGCACATACACAGGCAGTCCAATCATAGTATCGTATCAGTATAACATAATACCTGTACGTATGTACGTACATATGATATTATATATATATAGTATACTATATAATACGTGCTATTAATTAAAATAAAATCAACAGGAGGAGGAGGAGGAGGAGGAGGAGGAGAAGGAGGTTGGATCGTGCCGTGTACGTACCGAAGGCGCGACTGGCCGCGACACGTAAACTGAAAAGAAGGGTTTCCGTGTTTGCCCGCTTGCCCCCGGCGAGCGGTGTCCGAGGTCGTCTGTCCTCCGCGACGCGACTTCCATGCCGCTCGCGAAGATTATCCGTGCTCATATTTATACATATATATACATACGTAGAACACCGAATACGCACATAGTGGAGACACACTTACTACGCATATCATACCGCAACTATTTTTAATGTACTTACAGCAGTACCGAAGTATCGAACGAAAGTAGGTCTACCTAAATGCTGTCTAGACTACGCCTATTTATAATATACGAAGTATACGATGAAGTATTATATGTATATAATACATATGTATGTGTATGTAGTATGTATACGGACGGTATCACACCTACATCTTTGTGAGCCAAAACACAACAAAAAAATATACCAACACATGATATCGACCAGGAACCAAAACGCAGCGTGACCGACGGCGTACGGTACGGTACCAGTTCAAGTACATGCTCGTGCAACATGTTCATATCATACATATCGCGTACCGTACGCCGCAAAGTGTACCGCTGTTTACAGAGTTCACAGCAGTTCACACACAACGGTCGGAGGCGTAATTAAGTGTGCACCGCTGTTCACAGAGTTAACGACAAGCAGTTCACACAACAACATAAAAAAGTCAGCCGAGACAACTAATACTACAAAAAACTACAGAAACTACCTGTCTGTCTGGTCTGTACAGATTACAGACAAAACAATCTCGATGCATGATATTGTGCATTCGTAGTAGTACACACTTGATAAAAAAAAATGATATTACACAATACCTGGTACTATCTTTTTGTCTGCTGCTTTCAGTCGGCAGCCGGCAGCAGCAGCTCGAACGGTGGGCGGAGCAAGTAATCAAGCGCAGACAACTAAACAAGCAGCAGCAAGGAGCAGTAACAGGCAAAACAGCAAGTAATTAAACAATCAAAATCAAGGTCCTCCCCCCCCCCTCTCTTTCACCTTTACTCTTGGAAGGCTTGTCACCCACCCCTGCTTCAAAGTAGCAGGCGCAGAAGAGCGATGGTTTTTCCTGCCGCCCCCCCCCCCCCTCCGCCCCCCCCTCCCCCAGGTAGCCCCCGAAAGTCCTCGAAGATGGCCGCTCCGGGCGGCGCGGGCAGGCCCACCGCCGTCGGCAGGTCGCCGCGCTCGATGGCCGCCATGAAAGCCAGCACCTCCCTCGCCACACGTTCGCTCATGGCGGCTCTGCTTTCTTCTTGGGTCCCTGCCGCTGCCTGTGCGCGTGTGTGTGTTGGCGGTGCCGGGGCGGCGTGAAATGTTTTTTTTTTCGGATGGAGGCGGCGTCGTAGCGGGATCGATCATCAACACGGAGTTTATTGGCGTTAAAATAATGATATATTTTATTTTATTCGCAGCAGCAGCAGCAGCAGCAGAAGCAGCAGCAGAAGCAGCAAAGTTGTGGCTATAACAGCCCTGTTCTTTTAATCATAGCGGGAGAAACTTACTGTTATTGCTGCTGTCGTGCTCCGCAAGTATACACTGCGACTGACTGCGGCTATTAGAAGACGGCTGGCAGGGACAGCCGGCAGCAATTGGTATGTTTCACGACTGCGGCTGTTAAGACAGCGGGCAGCGACAGCAGACAGCAGCAGAGACAGGCACGCAGGCAGGCAGGCAGCAGCTGCAGCAGCAGCGGCAGCAGTGGAGGTCGAAGGAGAGAGAGAGCGAGAGGGAGTATATATGTACGTACATACGATACGAGTGCGAAAGTACGTGTACGTACAGGTATATGTATACCCGGTATATACTTACGTATGTATGAATATGCACGTACGTACTGCTGTTGCTTGCAACGCACTCTGAAGTTCCTGGCGACGACCGCACGCTCAGAAAGGTTTAGCTGTCGTCTTGGTTGTCTCTGCTGCCGTTCGCTCTTCTTCCGCTCTTCCGCGATACGAGACGGGGAGAAAGAGGGGCGGAGATAGAGAGCGGCTCGTAGCTTCAAGAGTGTTGCACCCTCCAGCCGGTCGGGAGACGGGAAATGCACGCGGGCCAGCTAGGGAAGGGGCCAGGAGCCAAAAAGTTCGTTTTGTTTTGGTGCGTGCAAAGTCAGCATGGCAAGCCAGCTGCTTGCTGCCAGCTTGAAAAAAAAAATGCCGTACATACGTAAGTTTCTCAGCTTCGTAGGATACATATATATCATACGTGTATACGAAGCCCATCGTTGTGGCATGTCGGAAAACTGAAAAAACTGCGTGAGGATCTGCTCGATTGCGCGTTGGTTGAGAAAAGATGAAGCGCTCGTGGCTCGTGGGGCGCCAGTGACATTTTTCATCAGTCTTTTGTAATTTGGTTATTCTGCATTTGGCAATAAACATCCATCACCTGTATCACCCACGTATCACACGTTTTGTATTCACCTCGACAACGTCGTCGGCTTTCCGCTTTCCGCCGCGGGCCTCCCGTATTTTTTTATCTCATCAAGATGTCTCACGTTGACCAACGGAACAGGGGGTTCGTGTCTCCCCCCACCATCCGATGTCTACTCTTTCAATGTACCATCTACTTGTGGTATCAAAACACCAGGCGTGCTCTTATGCGTACACAGTAGTACAGGACACCTAATAAGAAACAGGAAATCTGGTCCAGGTTGGATTTCTTATTTGAGAGGGGGTGCTTTCTACACTGATTTCAAGATAACGACTCTAGAATTTCTTATTTTCCTCGAAGTATCAGCCTGGCTTTCTTATTACAGTAGCTTGTTTCTTAATAGGTGTCCTGTTCTGTTTTGTATATATATATATCCATGGTGGCAACAACTATCGATAAAACAGCACTACTGACGCAATCAAGACAGCCCCGCGCAATCAAGACTGACTGCGCCAGCGCAGAGCGCAGCAGCAGCGCGTACCTACTACCAGTAGTAGAGAAAGGGATTTCGTGTCCGCAGTTTTCTGATTGGTCAATTTTTCTCTCTAAAAACTGCGGGCACGAAATCACTTTCTCTCTACTGTATTAATAGTAAAAAATGTGTGTGTGCGCGTTCTTCACATCAAACCGTCCTTGCTACTCGTGTATGATACTCGTCGACATCCAGCACACCCAGTCAGTGTCCGTGCCGATGCTTCATCCTAGAGAGACACCAGTGCTTCTGTGGTCACAAAACTACAACACAGAGATACTACGCTAATCGCTAATACCAGGTACCAGGTAACCACTGCTTGTAGTACCAGTACGTGACAGCAGAGAGGGACGTACCTTGGACGTACCAGGTATTATTGATGAGCTGAAGGAAGAAGGAAGTACTCGTACTATATTGTCTGTCTATCTACCGATCTGTACCTAAAAATAATGAGCGTTTTTATATTAATACTTATATCCACATGTTACTTATATTTCGGAACAGAGCGGTACACAGTAGTACATCCAGCAAGAAGAGCAGCTGCTGTCCTATTCTATCATATTTTTATGTGTACCTCGGTGCCCTCGCGTGGCTGCTCAGCATCAGTTGGAGGTCTCGTCACTGTAACTTCGCCACATGTCGGACACGTTGGCGTCGCATCAATACCGATGCCAGCCTCTTCCGGAGAGCAGTCCTCGTGACAAGCAGGGCAGTACACGCGGTTCTCCCTCGCAGACACGGCACGTGCCGCGCTGAAGGCTAGGCTGTCGAACTCCATTCTTGCGATTTTATAGCACTCTCTCGTGAAGTGGAAATTGCTGTGTGCTATGGGCCGTGGGCTGCGGAACTTTCGCGGTGGGGTACTATGCTCTGACGGCACGGTGTGTGGGTAGAGTGAGATCCAGGCGTAGTCTGTGCGTGCGAAGCGCGTTGCCAATTGCCGAGCCAATTTGAATCAATTTGGGCCTTTTGTGCGGCGCGATTGGCTTGTGGATCTCCATAGAAGGGTTTCAGCCTCATTGGGGTGGCGGAAAAGTCAGGACCACCTCGTTTTTTGTCCCCTGATTTGCTGATCATGAAAAAGATAAAGATATCATCACACGGACTGACGAATCAGACCACAGATAGATAGATATGCCGGTTGGGTATTTCATATACTACTGGACCATACGCGTATCATGCATGTACTCGTACGAGGGAACGATTGGAGGGTTTGGAGTTTGGAGTTTGGAGTACAACACACAGCAGCCAGCAGATCAGACAGCAAGCAACAGATAGATGTGGGTACGTGTACGTATACCAGTAATACATACCATACCAGTATACAACATACAGCAGTACGTACGCAGGACGTAGTAACAGATGAACTCTTGACTCTGTGTGTACGTACACGCGTGCAGCTGCTGACAAAATGAATGTTACCACCAAGTAGTCCAGCAGCACCAGCTAGCTGCTGCAGCTGCTGCAGCTTCTGGCATCGAATAATAAGCGCAACGGGCAGCACACCCCGGGACCGGTGGTAGATATACTCGTATTCATACGGCTGTTGTACCTGAAAAGTAAGTTTTCACACTTCACAGTACGAATACAGAGTACCGGCCCGCTCATAAGGAACCAGGAATCGGGCTTAGGCTGACTTTCTTATTTGAGAAAGGGGTGTGTCCCACACTAACTTCAGTATAATAGCTGTCGATTTTCATATTTCCCCCGTAATGTTTAGGCTGAGTTTCTTGTGGGGCACTTTCTCATGAGAGGGCCGGTAGTGTACGCGAAGTACGCAGTTCATTAGCGAAGTAATTCTGGCATACTGGTGTAATGGCATAATGGCATTGTGATGTCTCTGCCACAGGCCCAATCAATGAAATGGTAAAATTTTCGTTCGGTCCTCGTTTGTGCTGTTATTAATAGTTGCGGTTGCAGCACATTATCTGACCCCCTGCGTGACCCTGAATCCCCCCAAGTACAGGTGGGCCATCAACCATAATTCCCCTGGTCGTAAAAAAAAAGCCCCCCCCCCCCCCCCCCCCCCCCCCCCCCCCCCTATAAATATATGTTGGGTTGGCGTCGGTTGGCAACGACGCTGTAAAACACGCCACTCGCTGCGTGAGCTAGACAACCAGGGTGCCGTTTTTTTTTGTTTTTTTTTTGGCGGTCACCAAAGCTGGCGGTCGAGTAGATCATTTGTGCGGGGTGGAAAACCTTTGCTCCGCACAAGGGGAATGGTAGTATCACGTAGTGTTAATATGGTAAGGCATCCGCGAGGCAGTTACATAGTAAAACCCATTGCTGTCTCCGGAAGTGGCCACACCAGAAATTAAATTAACTCATTGAANAAAAGCAGAATTGGCCACTACGAGTACGTAATACGTAATACCGGCAAGTAACACTCCGCCCCCCCCCCCCCCCCACTCGCCCCACCCGAGACCCACCCGAAGATGTTCGCTCGCCTTCTTTTCTGAAAATCCCTGTGTCTGTGGTCTGTGGGCACACCCGCTTTCTCCTTTCTTGTTTTTTTCAGCCTCAAGGTTTTTTTAGACGAGACAGTTTTTTTCCTGTTGAGGTTGTTGTGGACTTCGTTTGTTTGGGTCATAATAGGAACTAATATGTATATGTTATATATTGAACTAGTAATACGAGGCGATACGGGAATTTGCATTACGTTTACCGCACAAAGTCCAAATATTCCACGCCGTTAATGGAGATGGACCTTGACACTTTTACACACATACTGTGCTTAATGCCTCTCCGAACAATTGATCAAATGTATGGTACCATCCGAATTGTTTCCTTCACGTTTTATACTATGAGTCCAAAAAATAAAGTTGCTTTTTTTTTTTTTTTTTCTTGTCCATCCCACTTATCATCTTCGCCCTTCCTTTCTCTCTCCTCCCTAGTCGTAACTCAGATCCGGGGTCACAAAGTAGGCTCCTCTCCCTCCTCCCCCACTACGGTTCTTGCCTTGCATTTTTATCGCGAGAAGACTTCAGCCTTTCCTTCCCTCGTCGACTCGCATCGAATTGTGCCTACCCACGCTACTATTAATTGGCGCTCTCAGCAGGTGATTCCGTTTTTTATTTATTTTTGCAAATAAACTCAAAAGTCCGACCCACGTGAGATTCGAACTCCAGACATCAACGTTCAGAAGCGTTCGAGGTTACCTCTAGACCATCGGGGCGAGTGCCTGTACAATAATAATAGTCTACAGCAGTAGTACAGTACACCTATTAATAATAAGAAACAGGCTAATAAGAGGGCAGCGGCCAAAAACAGGTACACCTGGTCTGTTCGGGGCCAAAAACAGGTACATACTAAAATCAAGTTTAAAACGCACCCCACGACCTGCCGTTCCTTGCAATGCAAAGTAGAGTGTTTTCATGCTCTTCGTGTCGCCCGGTGGCTACGTAGAGTAGCTGTTATTTATAGTACGAGGAACGAACGCCTGCTGCTGTATTTCCCTTCTCAACTTTTGTGACACCCCTGGTATTCCAAGTCAACCACAATCCCGAAGGGGAGCCTTCTATCTCGTATTATTTCGGCGGAGGTGTGCAGGCAGATAATAATATATGTGTGTGTGTCGCTCGAGTGGCGTGTAGTGCGAGGTGCGAAGGGAGAAGGGGGTCTCCGCGTACGTCGGCATTTGCATAGGGGGCATAGGGTAGAACTATGAAGGGCCTCTGATTGGCTTAAAAACGACAAAAAAAAAGGTGAAAGTCAAGCAGAGTAGACAAAATCAGGTATACCTGGGTTTTGAAGAGGCAAAAACCGGTACAACGAGTTTTGGACCAATGGCAGCGCACGTGGAGTGCGTTTTTGACTTGGTTTTAAGTATGTACCTGATTTTGGCCGCAAAAGGACGAGGTATACCTTTTTTTGGCCGCTGCCCAATAAAAAATGAATAAAATGACCGGCACACCCAGGAGTGTCCGTGCCGATTCTTCATCCTAGCTAGGGTTGTGTTTGTGTTCTTTTCTACCCGTCGGCATCCAGCACATGCACCTGGATTGCTAGCAGGGTAGGTCTTGCCTGTCGTATATGGCGTTGCATTGTCTGCTCTGCTTACTGCACTGAGTGTAGTATCTCTGTGTCGTAGTTTTGTGACCACAGAACTGGTACCTTTTTAGGATGAAGAATCGGCACGGACACTGGGTGTGCTGGATGTCGACGGGTAGAAAGGACGGTTTAGTGTGAAGAACACACACATACAACATGTTGTTGTTGATGTTTGTTGCTGTTGTTAGTGTTCTCAAATTAACTGATTCACGTCCAAAACCGTGTTATCTTATTTAATCTGCCTTCCGACAATGTTGCAGGGCATCACGAGTAGTAGTAGCAGTAGTTATAGTAGTAGTAGTAGTGATATTGCTATATTATTTTCCTTCGGACAATGTGCAGGACATTATTATTAGAATGAAAAAGCTGACACAATTCGTCGAATATATATCATACCACCAGTCTCCTTCAGTCAATTCTCCTTCCCTGCGTATACCCAATTGAGTGCGCACCACCCCCCTTTCTTTACCCAATTATTTCAGACTAATCTTAATTTCTACCTGGTACTTTGTTTATTTATTTATTTATTTTTCTCCCCCACAAATAGACACACGCTTCCTGAATTTTACAGCCTCAGATTGTGTCCCCCTCATACGGGATGTACATCCTGCATGAGGACATATAAAATCCGTAAGTACGCGCGATCGAAGTATTATGTTATGGTACTGCTGACATGATGTGGAAACGTTTGGTAAATACCTGGTATCAGGTATAAGAATCGTATTGGTAGTACTTGGAAGGCGGTATCTTAGGTGGGAACCAGGGATGGTTCCCGATGGCTTTGTGCCATCTCGTCTTCTCAGTCGTTCATCACGCGAAAACGGAATAAACCTGCTCTTCTTCTATCTCTACGCAAACAACACACGTGAGTACCAACGAGTACCCGTTCCATAGGCTGACCTGGCTAGGGATACCCTGTCCTCTATACCTAGCTACTACACTTGGCGTCGTCGGCAGGACATGAGTTGCTGGCCGTGAGTTCGAATCTCACCTCCACCATGAAAACACTTTTTAAAGAAAAGTGAATTTCCTCATGTCATGAACCTGAAAAATACTCTCTCTAGGTCCCCATAACATTGGAACCGCGAGGCCAATTGGCTTTGACACGACGACCCGTATATCCGGTCTGTCCTGAATATACACTCAGCTAGCAAAGATGAGCTTCGACGAAATCCTCGAGCTCACAGCTGCTGTTTTTGTTTTTTTTTTTAATATTATTATACCAGTTGTTGTGTCCCCGAATATAACGATATATTGGATACCACATTAACACACAAGATGTGCTTAGATTATGGAACATAGTGGGTTTTCAACCACCACACTCGAGATATTGGCCCAAACTCATCTATCCATACCGTCTCTCTGCCATATTACAGTTATAGACTACCTTCAATCAATCATGAAACAGAATAAGATACGACATAATATAAGCAGCAACAGCATCGTATACCACTGCCCTGTCGACGTCGTATTATTAATGTATTAATATATACTATTCATAACTATGTCTCATGATATAGATGATACGACATGGTACCATACATCTCTTCAATCTATATACATACGTTACACAGTATTATTGTACATACCTATCGGGTGGGAGGCCTGAATCTACTCGTCGTACGAACGTTAGTGTTGTGTGTTGTGTGTTGTGTGGAATAATTAAGCGAGTGGGGAACTGGGAACCCTCGGTGACGATGAAAGAAAGCTGGGAAAATAATCAATAATAATGACAGAATGGTCACAAAGAGCTTGTATCTTGTACCGGGTCGTAGTTTTGTGACCACAGAAGAACTGGTAGCTCTATAGGATGAGCAGTGAGAAGAATCGGCACGGACACTGACTGGGTGTGCTGTGGCTGTGGACGTCAATGGGGCGGGGAAAAGAACAACAGACACAGCAGTTCAACACACATCGGATGGGAAACCTGAATCTATGTTTTAGTTTGTGTTGTATGGAGTCACAATCGAGCGGGAACATAGTAGGAACCACCCTCAATGATGACTACCGTATATGGCACTGCTGTATACCACACCCACTCGGACGAATTTCAACTCTGATTTTCTCGACGACCGGTCGAGCGCTAACCCCAAGCAACCCGTGTATGGAAAGGTCTCGACGAGATGCTCCGAAAGCTGCCTTTTTCGTTGTATGTGCCCCCCTGGTTATGGAGAAAATTCGCTTTGAAATTCACCCCAGGGGGTGTGATATACACTGCTGTCATATACGGTACATGCATGCAAGCTGGGGAAACGACGACATATGATAATCAAACTACTGACTGGCTGTACCCGGTTATGCCAGTAAGTAGTAGACGATATAGTCAGCCAGATGCTAGATATATGCGAGTATATATTTATGTATACTGGTACACAATATGACACTAAATAAACTGGAATGTACCTGGAAATAGTGTGAAACGTCGCAGTTTTTCAGTGTTTTTATACAACAGTTATTTTTACAACAGTTAGTTGGTCACATCATCCATATATATATACTATATAGTTAGCTGGTACCCTGCTGGTATACCTAGAATATACCATATATTATATGTACCAGGAGCACTATTAATAGATGGGCATAGCACCACGACGAGCATTCCAGGCACCAAATATATACTGTACCAGGTTGAAGAACTACCACTACTATACTTACTGCTTGCTGCTGTGGTAGACTATGAAAACACTACTACTATTATTATTAATAATATCTAGTAATATAGCAGCACTACTACTAGTAGTATTTTACTTACTATGTACATGTGCCGACGGCAGAGGTATGTATGGTATTCGGGCCTAAAAGTTATAGTAGGCCCGCGGGTAATATAACGCACCAACCAACCCCTTTGAGAAGAGAGGGAAAACATATAAATGTAGGATCAGATAATACGTCGCAAAAACAAAACTGTCGATTCCGGCAGAAGCAGAAGCAGCAGCAGCAGCAGCAGCATCATCACAGTCACACCAAGCAGCTCGGACTGCTGGGATAGGGGGATATATATTCATCAAAACTGCATGCAGCAGCATGATGCATGCATGCATGCAGTGTAAACAACGAGCTCTACGGCGACGGTACCCGCGCGCACCATGATGACTGGGGGCTGCTATATGTGATAAGACTGGGTGAGACACAGCAACCTGCGAGACGAAAACTGCTCCCCACCAGACGACACCATCTTTAAGGAGAGGGCGGCAGGGAAAGGCAGGGGGGGGGGCAACCGGACGGGGTGCAACACCGAAGGCGGGCGCGGAGGGGGGGGAAGACGGGATGCAACACGTCAAGGATGGGCAGGAGTAGAGCGGCAGTGCCCCTACCAGTAGTATGTGTGGCTGTTCTCCCAAACAGTAAAACACAGAGCCTCGTACACACCAGGTAGCAGTATAAAGGGCTATACACATGCCAACAGCAGTGTCGTAGGGCAGCTTTAACACCCACGGTAATAAAAGGACAGCACCCCGTCGCAATGTAGTGTGGAAAACTATGTCCATTGACTGCATTATAGTAGGTCGGGGTCTGTATCAGCCGAATAGTAACGGGCAGTAACCGTCTGAACAGCAGTACGCAGTGCAGTGTGGAAAAATATTTCCATTGACTGCATGATATAAGGCCAACGCGTGCATCAACCAAATAGTAACGGACAGTATCCGTCTGTACCGCAGTACGCTATGCAGTGTGGAAAACTATTTCCATTGACTGCATTATATAACAGCAGTATGCTATACAGTGTGAAAAAATATTTCCATTGACTGCATTATATAACAGCAGTACGCTATGCAGTGTGGAAAGTCCATTGACTGCATTATATAAGGTCGGTGTGTGCCCCATGCCTACTGCAGTATAAAAGAGGGTGGTATTATGTCACCAGCATAGCACCATACCCACTGCAGTATTAAAGGCATTGTTATACGATGGGGTAGTACCGTACCCACTGTAGTATAAAAAGGGTATTACGCCACCAGCATAATAAAATGTAGTGGTACCGTACCCACTGCAGTATAAAAATGGCAGCATAGTGCCGAGAGAAGCCGTGCCACAGAGGTAAAATACAGTACCTAGTGTAGTGCTGCTGCATAAAAAACGGCAACATGGTGCCTACAGCGGCAGTACAGAGGCAAGACAGTACCTACTGCCGTATAAAAAAAAACGGCAGCATAGCGCCTACACACAGCAGCAGCGCAGCAGAGGCGAGACAGTATCTGCTGCCGTAAAAAAAAAAACGGCAGCATAACGCCTACAGCAGCATATAAGGGCCCAATGTTGATGAGGGCCTACAGCAGCAGTACAGCAGAGGTAACACACAGTACCTATACCGTAAATGAATGAACCATCACTTTTTGCATGCGCGGATAAATCCGTGACGAAAAAAAAGTCGCATACTTCATGGCCTAACGCTCCTCGCAAGTACAGCACAGTGAGCACACGTGCGTACGTACAAAAGGGGAGAGGCGTGAGAAAACCAGAGTAGGTCGTTGTACCCGCGTAGGGTGCTTAACTAGGCTAACGGTATGCATGCGTGATGTGCGCGGTTCGATGAGCGGGCGAAGCTGTAAGGCTGTATTGCTATGCGGTTGGGACTCGTACGGCGAAGTGCCTTGCACGACGGCGCAAGTCGGGTGGGCGGTAGGTCAAACATGCTGCACGTACAACTTGAAGGTCAGGGTACGGCAAAGCTGTATGGAGTTCAGCACCCATACTGTAATCCAGTAACCCGAATTGCATGCGCGGAAGGCCGCGGCGCAAAAACAAAAGTGCTGGGTTATTCAACAGCAGAAGTGAATGAGCTGTAGCGTAGGGTGCAGCAGGGAAGGGCGTCAGTACCACGGCTTGTCGCTTGCTCATCAGAGAGAGCGTGAGTGCATAGAAGAAGCGCGGCTTCATTGCTAGACGAGCGAAGAGGGGTGTATACCCTGTTCGAAGCTACTCAGTGACTCCCAATCGGGAGGTCTTGCACCGGTACATACATGTATATGTATCTCGTAGAAAGAAAAGACGCCCAATATCCAACAGCAGTAGTAGTACTGTAGTACAGACGAAAAAGCACCCAAAGAAAGAATCGCCTGTATTGAAGCTCCTATATAAACAGGCTGTACGTACGAGCAGCTGCTTTGTTGTACCGGAAAAATAATCGTGACAAAAAGTATCCCATCGAGAGCCGCCTGTCTTCGCCGGAAAAGGCAAAACAAGGCAGTCCAGCGTCCMATGCGCGGGCTCAGGGAGCTGTCGTCCATATGCAAGTCCGCCTCAGAGGCGGTTCTTAGCAGGATGCAGCTCACCCTCCATGCGACTCGCCCAATACCTCACGGCGCTTCGCGCTTGGTGCAAGCAATGTCTGCCTGGTCGGTGAAAACCCAACGTGCTCCGTCCCGGCACTGTAGGGATGCGAGGGTCTATGGTCATATGACTACGGCCGTGCACGACATAAGTACACCCCCCCCCCCCGCGCTGCCACCGACCCAGCCAGGTGGTAGCGTATCTCAACGAAGCACAATATACTACGCATGCATGCTGCGGAGGGCGGTCGTATACCATGATGTGACGATTGTGGTGGCGTGTGGATCATCATCAATCAGCTCTCTCTCTCGTAGCTGGTGTGCACGGCTAGACAACGACTAGATGATACTGACTACCGGGGGTACCGGGTACTACTGCTTTATTACTACAGTAGTAAGTGTCATCCCCATTACCACAGGCATTATGTAGCACATGCATCAAATCGCCCCGCCCATAATAACAACAGGTTTTGGAGGAAAAATAAAAGTGCTACCCAAAATAACAACAGATTTTGGAGGAAGAATAAAAGTGCTACGATACGTATTGTGTATGTATATATATATCATACCCGACGATGAGCAACCCCATGTGGCCTCAATCAAGTATACAATAAAAAATATTGGAACACAAAAAAAGAAAAGACACAGAGACAGTACGACAATGTTGGGTTAAGGACGCCGATCATTTTCAGAAAACGTTTTAGCCAGAACGAGCTACCTGTACCTCTATACCTCTATATCGTATAGCACGCGCGGTTGGAACCATGATGATGATTATGAGGATGATGTCGATGCAAAGAATCGGCCACAACAAAGAAGATCATAAGCTTGATTGAGCTGCCGAGGTAGTATGTATTGAGCACGCAGGGAAGGAGAATTTTGGTTGGATGAGATTGGTGGTATTCGACGAATTGTGTCAGCTTTTTCATTCTGCGTGAATAATAATGCCCTGCACATTGTCGGAAGGCAAATTATATATTAATGCATACATACTACGTAGATAGGGGGTCTTTCCGAACCGCACTTTTACTCCTACTACTGTGCTGTAAAAAAGCTGTCTCTTAAGTATATATCTGTACCACACGCGCGCGCAGCCTGCCTGTGCCGATACTTTTTTTTATTGCCGCACTTTCTTGCTACAAAGTCGCTTGATACCAATACGTAGTATATATGTACGACAGTTGTATATAGAAGTATGTATGTACTGCGAGTATGTGATGTGTGTGTCGCGCTCTTTTTTTGGTGGTTGTTATGGATGATGAGCCTAACATGAAACGATTAAGAAGAGCCTCCTGTCCGTCAAAAGCCGTCAGTCGGAAGCGTTTTTGGCCAGAAAAACAAAAAAGTGAAAACCCTCTCTCTATCGTATCGTATACGAAGTATATAGTAAGTATATATATATATATAGCACGCCAAGGGAATACCAGGGGTGTCACAAAAGTTGAGAAGGGAGAATACAGCAGCAGGCTTCGTTCCTCGTACTATTAATAGCAGCTACTCGTATACGTAGCCACCGGGCGAGCACAAAGAGCATGAAAAAACTCTACTTTGCATTGCAAGGAACGGCAGGTTCGTGGGGTGCGTTTTAACTTGATTTTAGTATGTACCTGTTTTTGGCCCCGAACGGACCAGGTGTACCTGTTTTTGGCCGCTGCCCAAAAATAACTTGCTGCGCCGTCAACAGAGTGGATCAATGGCGTGCGCTTTTTTCCTGGCCGATTTTGCCCTGGTATATGCGGAGTAATTATCATACTCAACAACAACACCACCAACAACAACAAAAAACAGCAAACAGGTTTCTGCTTCATGTATACGACGAGTATATATATGGTCCAACAGATTATATAACACGAACCAGAAGAACGAGAGATATCTCATCGCACAACCAACATACCAACATCATCGATCGGCCAATTATTGGGGCTCTGAGCGTTACTACTGTCGTGCGTGATACTGCTATCATCACCATTGATTCACCAGCCGTATAATTGCACGTACGTGCTGTGGGCTGTTAGATCTGCACGTACTTTTGCACCATCTTTACCCTTGCTCCCACCCGGACCTGATCCCACCCGGATCTGATCCCATTTGGCACCCTGCTCCCACCCACAAGGTGCAGAAATATAATCAGCTCTCCGCAGGAGCCGCCGGAGGCCCACCTGGCACCTCGATCCCATTTGGTACCCATGTAGGCCATACATATCTACAACAACTCCTGCTATACATATAACCGTATTGAATGTACGTGCAGATTCGTTAGACTCGCACGTACGTGCAAGTTCTCCGGAGCCGCCTTTTATAGGGTGGGTAGGCACGATTCGACGAGAGTTGACGAGGGAAGAAAGTGCTGAAATCTACTCGCGATAAACAATGCAAGGCACGTACCGTAGTCGGGAGGGAGTAGAAGAGCTACTTCATTAATTATTAATAGTGAGACCCCGGATCTGATTTACGACTAAAGAGGGAAGAGAGAAAAGAAGGGCGAAAATAATAAATGGGATGAAGAAGAAAAAAAAAAAGAAAACGACACCACACTCCTAGTAAGGTCATGAATGAAAAACAAACCGGATCGCTGTGATCACAGGACGAAATGAGCAAAACATCTTTTTTTCGTTTTTTGTTCCTTTTTTTTACTTGGTTTTAGAGACCCCCCCATTTTTTTTTTCGCTGGTCGGGGGGGGGGGGGGGGGGGGGGGTGATAAAAAAAAAACTTGACTTATTGTTTTCTGGGATCACAACAGGTCCGGTTTCTTCCCTTCAATATAGGGGGGGGGGGGGTGTGTGGTGTCGATAACTTTTTTTTTTGTGCAC
>MEHQ01000164.1:0-123434 GCA_008828725.1 Saccharina japonica
GGGGACGCGAAGAATTTCCTCTGAAAAAAAATATCACCTCGAGCACTATTAATTTCGGGTAATTACCGCTACCGGGAAATACGCATCCCTGATAAAATATGTTGATATACGACGCCGTGAGAAAACTCCACATGAAAAGAAAGAAACAAAACCCGAAAGGGTCGGACCAAAGAGCTAGAAGACTAGTCGCAATGCCAAAGACGCCACGTGTGATAAGACTGGGTGGGACACAGAGTATCCCCTTGCAGGTTTGTCTATTAAGCATCCTTGGTGTTACTCACTTTCCGTAGAGTCAAGCGTAGAAGAGAAGCAGCTTTTATTAAACCCCGAGCCAGATGGCATCTGTCTCGGGATGGGCTTCAAGTATGGCCCACAGATATTATAAATACCCCGAATACCGAATACGAATGCCATCCAAGTTATACGAAAACGGACCAATTACCTATGCAGAGGTAATTACCGGTATCCCCGGGGAAATAACGCCTCCATATATTATGGAAACCCCTGTTTTTTTTGTTTGATTTTTTTTTTTTTTACCGTGCTACGCTGTGCAGCAGAGCAGAGCGCTACGTAGGCGCCCACCGGCCCTTGTTATATCACACTATCACACAGATATCATACAGAGGGATTGGATGTTATGGCGAGTGGAATCATCGAAGGAATGTACTAAAATATAATATAATCATATATGAGCTAACATATTCGAATGGAAAGGGTGAACACGGCGCAGATATATATGCAGCTGGGGGACGCTGGGATTTCGTTGAAGCGTCCAGCGTCCATGTTTCCAGTTTCCAGTCGCGGATAAGGTCGCGATCGCTGCACGCGTACGAATCAGCGCACTGTCGTAATTGCTCACTTCCTGCTTTGCGCTTTGTGTTGCTGAATTACCTCGCGACATAATAAGTATATTCGTACATGAGAGATCGCCATCATCAGCACTACTACGGCAGTAGCCGTATTATTCCATTATCAAATGGCGGCAGAACGGAATCAACGAGGAAATGAACAAGTGAAAAATCAACTAAAACCGATAAACGTTTACTTAAATCAAGTACTTGCATTGTGCGCAACTGCCACTACTGCTACTACTTACTGCTGCTGTGTATCTGGTGCTGGTAGAGTGTAGAGTGAAAATCATCGAAAATTACTATCGGAACGCCTGGACGAATCCTATACTTGTACTTCATGTAGTGCATGGGCCACCCGGGGATGATATTTTTTGTCCCCCCCCTAAAATTACGCCTTTTTTCCCTCGGATAAGAGGAAATAGGGGAAATTATTTGGAAAGGCTGAAAAAGGCTGTTTCCCGGAAATTTTTGGGTTCCGGGTGAGGAAATACGCATCCCTGCTATTTATTATCACAAAACTTCACAGACAGGCGGGGCGGCGGGGAGTGGGTCGGGGCTTCAGACCGTTCACGCTGTGGCCGTTGATCGTGGAAAGTACTACAGGTATAATAATATATTTTATTCAGGGTACTCGAACTACACAATAGCATTGATAGTACGTACTCGTACTGCTGTAGGACCGCATCAAACGATCACGATGATATCAATCGTGGCAAAGTGTCACTGGGACCCGCGTGCAGAGCAACCTCTCTGCGCGCTATAACTATGCAACACAGGTGGGTGATTCCATGGATTCCCACAAAAAAAATCGTAGACTTGCGTATCGAAATATCCCCGACAAAAAAAGCCTTTACAAGGCGATCAACTCTCCGTTTCTTGCGAATTCGCTTTCTTTTCGCTGACAGCGAAAAGTGCACGGACCATGAACTGCTGCCACTGTGCTTGTGTATCGCATGGGTCTTGCAAGTGCTTCTCAGCAGTCCGGAGTGGAGACCTCAGGCGCAGGAGGGGGCTCTACGACGCTTACGGCCGAACACGTATGTGAGTTCCCTCTCCCGTTTCTCGAAATCATGAGGAAAAAGTAGCACGCAAGCATACTTCAGCCTCTGCAGGCACAGCTCCGAAGAACCCAGCATCGTCGTAGTGCGCTCGGCAGGAAACAGTAACACTCCCGTCGTTTTGTCTTCCTCCTCGTCCCTTCCTGATCCTTGTCCCCCTGCTAGAATGTACCGGTACATGGCAATCTGATAGATTTCTGCCATCAACCATCAAACGACACACCAGACACCAAGCCCCAGCACCCAGAATGTACGTATTATACGTACGTGGCACGCTGGTATATACATTTTTCGGTTGCAGAATTGAAATAGCAATTTCACGTAATTCTCCAACGGCCAAAAGCTACGAGTACGTATGGTATGTACTCGTACGATACTACGATGCTACATTGTGAGTGTAGGAATAGGGATACCGGCGCAGCAGCAGTTAGCAGCAGTATACAATATATCCTACTCGTACATACTACAATACGAGTACGTACCTGGTACGAGTACCTCGTATCTGGTACGTGTACTTACTGGTATACCTATTTTTCACTGCCTGGTATCGAACCGCGGTGAGGTTAATCTATTCGAATCCTACGGGTGCGGTGCCGTGCGTGTGTTTGCTTCGTTAGGCGCGGTGCGGTGCGGTGCGGCTTTCAATCAGTAAACACCGCACCGTACCCGTACGCGCACCGTAGCAAATTTACTTGAATTCAAAATACCATTGTGGTTCGGTGCGGTTCGGTGCTGATTTTTTGGCAAAACTGCACCGCACCGTAAGAAAAGATCGTGCCGTGAAAAGACTTGATTAATCTGTGCCGAGTACTACACACCAGTTGTTTTATATACTCGTCGTACAGTAACCTATACACTACTGTAGTATACACACCAGGTAAAAACAGTAATTTATCAAAGCGGTATAGCCTGTGCAGCAGCTGTCCCAGTACTGGCAGTGGTTATTACTCCTGCTTGCTTTGATACTGCTGTAGTTTGTGTGATTACGAGCGGACACTGTCACCCAACACGGACGCGATTTGAAAAACTGCTCCGTATTTTCGCTTTCGGAGCCCTGTATGAACCAAGCTTAAAGACAGCCGTCGACATTTGATTTTCAGTAGCCACGAATAGGCAGTATGGGTCCCTTTCCGCCCATGCCTGCTAGGCCGGAAGATTGCTTGTAATACTTTGCTTAGGAAGTGTGGTATCAGTTGTTATGCTTGTCGATTGTTTTTTACAATGGTCTACTGCTGTATGCGGCAGCGCTTGCTGTGTGGCGTGTGGGTTGTGTGTGACTTTTGTACCAACCACGTCTCGCCTCCTGACAGATGTCACGCGATTCTTACACAATCTCTCGTGCAACGCATACACCTCTCTCATGCAATTCACACACCTACGTCTAAATATGTTAGAGCCTGTCTTGTCGCCACCGTTTTTTACGAATGGAACAATTATTGGTGCGGTGTAGCCAATAATGAACGGTGTGCGCTCATGCTGTGTCCTCGGCCCTTCTCGCTTCTCGGTTTGAACATACACAAATTATGGTACCCTTTTCCCCAAATCACCACCGGCAGCGGGCGGAGGGCGCACGCGATGGACTATGACGAAAATAACGCTTGATTAATATCTCGGACTCGACGTTCTTCCTGCTCCCGCCCACGCCACAGCCCAACGCAGGTGTGTGTCGCAACCGTCCGAGTGATCGTGGTAGTATCCTTCACGGTTTGCACAGTTGGAATGTTGATCTTGCTTGGATTATACCTCGTGCTATCGTTACAGCACCGTTTATACTTTGAATCGGTACCGGCGATAAAAATAATTCTAAACATGCCTTGCTGCTGCCGAATCTTACATTATTCCTACCCGTACGTCCTTCCTCTTTTGTCTTTTGATATTTATAGTTTCTTGTGTATTGTGTCTCGAGTTCACGTGTCTTCTGCTATACACTTCCTCAACATTCGTATATATGGCACAAACGTTTCAGCTTCAAACAGTACTCTGTAATGTTCTCCTAATATATGCCGGTATTTTCGTTGCATGTTTTGTCGCCACTTGGATTATCTTGTTTCTGCGATGCCGTGTGTTGTTATTTGCGGCGAAGTTTGTATTTTCGTCGGCTATCTGGTGGAATGGGGGTTTCATTGTATAGCAGGTCACTTGTGTTCGAGCTGAGCCGGTTTTATTTCATATAGTGGGCGGCCAGCGACGCCTACTGCTGTTGCGTGTTTTCTACTTTACTAAAATACAGTAACTTGCCCTTCGCCCGTGCACTGGATAATAAACAGGGTGTGCAATCGGCCAAGTTAAGGACGGCTTCCAAGTTACGGATGGCATCCAAGGACTAGTCGTGCCTAAAACGCAGTGATCCCCACGTCCAGCGAAGGCAGGAGGTTGCGCCTATTTTCCGTATTCGGATCTGTATACTGCGTTCAGGCCTTAGCGCGCCGTCGATGCGTATGGGTGCGCCGTTCAGTCGTACGTCAACATTTTGGTTGTCGCAGCGTTCATCATTTGCGCGGTGACGTTCGAGTTCCTTTTAGCTCTACATGAGCCGCCGTGGAGCGTGACAGTATACCTTCAAATATGTAAAGGAAATGGCACGCGCCTGTGGTGCACAAAGGAGGGTTATCGTGAGACGGATGTGGTGCGCATGTGTTAATAGCATATATTAATAGTACAAGTATGTGATATCTGGCCCACCCGCCACCACTACTAGGAGCATATTGTAGAATGATGACGCGGAGCTTCGCGTTAGTTAGAGAACGGATAGATGCAGTGTCATCGCGCATGCGTGTGTGTTCATAAGCTTCATGTGTGCGTTGATGTCCGGCACTGCCGCCGCGGCTTTTATGTTCTTAGCCACTGGTATAAATGTTTTTGAAACGTAAAAGTTACAAAATACAGACTTGCGCAATTTTTCGGGAACAGTTGTGTATGGTGTAGGCGTTGATGCGTGTGTGTTCACAGGCCTTCCGTTTATGTTGATACTGGGCACATTCCGCCACCAGCTTTTAGTTTTGTATGTTTTCGCTTTTTTGAGGGGACGGGTGGGTGCTTGGTGACGTCGTGGATACGTGTATTCGTAATATCCTTGTACGCTGTGATGCCCGGCACTGCTGCCACAGCTTTTAATATGTTTTTGTTCACATTTGTATTTTTAGGTATTCTGTACTCCCGTTGAGTAGCAACGTGTCACGCACAGTGTTTCGTTAGTTTGAGGGGACGGATGGATGTGGTGTCATTGTGGTGTATCACATGCTTTGTAGGATTCACTACGGGGGTGGTATCAGACAGAGTTGGCTTTTTTTAGGGGACCTATATGATGTGCTTTGATGGAATCGACCGTGTGCCGGCACTGCCGCCACAGCAATGTGTACTCAGCTTTCGGTTTCGTTCCGTTAATTAAAACGTTACTGCATATATATATATATATTTGTTGTAGGGATGCAGGATTATATCTATACATCTATTTGTTGTTGAAACGCTACCATTTTGGGCGTCATTCATGATATACACGATACTTCTTCTTTAGTTGGCGCACTGGTGCTGGCAGCATCTCGCTGATGATGTAGAATAATGCATTACCAGGAAACGGTGCTACCCTATTCGAGGTACAACACCACCATTGTCGACGCTTACCAGGGTGTCGCAGTAACAGCGTCGCTAATGTTGACGATCCTTGGGGGTGTAAGTTTTCGACATTAATCATGTTCCGACCTCACCAATCCTAGTCATCAGATAGGTCGACTCGCGCCGTCCTTGCAGAGGTGATGACTTACGGGAAGGTCGTTCAAATTCAACCTCGAGGATCGGTATAGCTTGCCAAGGGGGGGTCCTTTCCTAAGGTCGTGCTTTTACCGACCTTGCGAAATAGCCGAATGGCCACGTGTGAGGACAGCAGTAAGTGGTTTCCGGTGAGCAATTACGCAGTGTACCTATAAATGGCTCAAAGTGCGTAGGTGTACCTATTTTTCAGGGGCACGCGCGGTACAGGTCGGGACGGGAAAATGTGGTCGGGACGGGAACGGTACGGTACGGGAATGGGAAACCGTCACATTTTTCGTTCCCGACCGCGATTTCCCGACCGGTACCATCGTCAGTTTCTGTTCCCGAGCTCTACCGTCCCGCGGTAATGGCCGTGTTCCCGTTCCCGACGGTTTCCCATCCCACTGTCTGCCCATTCCCGACTATTCCCGTCCCACTGTCCGCCCAGTCCCGACTATTCCCATCCCACTGTCATGTAAGTGATTCCCGTCCCATCCCGACCATGGGGCACAGCTTCTCCCATCCCGCATCTCACTATTGGGGCAGATATTCCCATTCCATTTACCGCCGATTTTTTCGTTTTCCCATCGCATGACCATGGATGGATGCAAGTGCGTATACTGCATTTTTACTCGTATATATTTCCGAACTATAATAACAAATCGTCTACGCGCGAATATATATTTCCTTTTTTCTTTATTTTTCCTCTCGTTTTTTTTTAAGTCCAAATTTAAACACGAACTTAGAATTTGTATCAACCATTCAATCGGCCCAACTCACACCTTGCTATTTGAAATAATTGTACGTATAATAAATCGGTCGTACATTTGGGAAATTATTATGTCGAGAATAAAACCAAGAACACTCACACAACCACCCGGCCCAAAGACAAAACATGGCATCAAGCATGGACGTTGTGGAGGTGGAGGATCCCGGCGGATCTGCTTCGGCGCCTCAAGCAGCGCCAAAGCAATCAGCCCCGGTTCCTGCTCCTATTGGCACTGTTCTCGCGAATGTTATACTCGTACTCGAAGAAGACTTATGATTATACCCTTTTCAGTCGTTGTCTCCAGCGTGTGTTCCCGACCGTGTTCCCAACAATTCCCGACTGCGTTTCCCGACTGCGTTTCCCGACCGTATTCCCGACCTGGTTCCCGACCCATTCCCGACCCATTCCCGACCCATTCCCGACTTATTCCCGACCTATTCCCGACCCGTTCACCGATCATTTCCCGTACCGCCGAAACATGTTTCCCGTACCGTACCGTACCGCCAAAAATCGGTTCCCGTCCCGTCCCGTACCGCCAAAGAATCGTGTCTTCCCGTCCAATCCCGTCAACCAAATGGTTCCCCACCTTCCCGTCCCATTCCCGTCCCGCGGTAAACAGACGGGAACATTTTCCCATACCGCCCCTCGGGAAGACCCAAACAAAATTTAGCCTGCGGCGGGCAAAACGGTCCCATCCCGTACCGCGCGGTGCCTTCGGCACCGCGCGTACCCCTGCTATTTTTGGCAAACAAAACAACAACAAATGTTCCCGAGCCCCTTGCAGTAATTGTTTCCGTAAAAACTGTGAACTCCTTTAAAAAAATCGACAGAGTTCCGGGTGCTCGCGCCCCGGAACGCTTAATGCCGCTCCCTCCGCCAGCCCGGCGCAGAGTCCGCCCGGAGGAGGCCAGCGTCCCTCTCCGACCCTGTCTGCCCCAGCGCCCGCCTCGCATTTTGCTCGCCGTGCCTGTCGGCGGCTGTTCTAACCCTCGATCGGTGTCGCGTCGAGGGCACCAGCACGTTCCTCCGCAAAAAATCACTGTCCGAGAATATAATACCCGATCATGTCTTCGTTTTTGAGCCGGAACCGCCCTTATATACAGCCACACACAGATACCCCGCATACGAAAGTACAGCAGCCGCAGGGAGGTCGGGGCGCCCGTTGTGCCCGGGCGAGCGGAGGCCGCCGCGCCACCCGCGGGCCGGTTTCGCCCCTGGTGCACCCCAGCACACCCTCTCTCGTCGAAATCCGGGGCCGAGACGGCCCAGGGCGCTTCCGGCACCGCCCACACCAGGTGCTCCTCCACACCAATTCCAAGTGAAAAAAGACATACTACACCCTACGACGCCCTGCACCCTACACCCTACGCCCTACGACGCCCTACGCCCTACGCCCTACGACGCCCTACGCCCTACGCCCTACGCCATCATTCTAAATTACTTATACAGATATATGGAGCTTTGTCCTTGGTCTGAGGCAGCCTATCCAAGCATCAGCCCGACTGCATGTGTCTGGAAAGACGGGTTCGGTCGACGTTCAAACGACAAGGAAGTGAACGTCGCTCTCAATGGCGAACGCAGTGCGCGAGGCAAGTGAAAGCCGCTTAAAAGGCCGGCTTTCATTTCCAGTCATTCGGGATTGCCACCTCAGCTGGGAGTTTAACTAATTGGAATAGCTGTATTTTCGTTATACGTACCGGTACGTACAGTACTTACTTGCTGCTCTGTATGTACAGTAGGGTGATCCTAATAATAAAAGATAACTACCGAACACGAGATTGCAGCAGAGTATTACTACTGTACAACAGCGACGGTGGCCGAGCGACCGAGCGAGCGGCGGCGGCGGGCGATCGATGAGGACGGCGCAGCCGCCACGGTCGACCGAGCGGCGGCTGGCGCGCGGACGACCGGGCGGCGGGCGCGTGGTCGATGGTACGGAGTGGTTATTGTGTACAGCAGTACGGTACACAGTACTGTAGCGTATACACAGCGTTTTAATGTGGTACATGGTTGTGTATGCAACAGTAACATTTTGTGTGGTACCCCCCCCCACCCCCCCAAAACGAAAGTACAGCAGCCGCAGGGAAGTTGGGGCGCCTATTCGTAGATTGCAAATCTGGATGCCCTGACTGCCCCGCAGTCTGACGAGATGTTTTAAGTTCGTTGCAATGGAGAACAGAGCGAGAGGGAGTGGAGAGAGAGCGGGGTACTCGAACTCTTCTCCCGGACGAGGCAAGAATTCCATAATAACGCCTGCGAATATATACGCAACCCTCTACAACTTTTGTAACCGTCGTTGCTGACACGATCCAAACGAGCACCCTCCCTCGCTCTTGACAGCAATGAAAAGACCGAAAGGACATTCAAGACAAGCTAGGCCTTAACAGCCAACAACAGTCCCGCAGGAGGAAACCCGGCCACCGGGTCAAAACCCCCTGTATAACTTATATTCTTCAAACCATTGCAGTTGAAACAACGGCCGCATTCCAAACGATGACCATGGCCATAAAATAAGATGGCAAGTGGTGCCCTAGTCACCCATGCCCCTCAAAGTAGCGCGGGGTGGCGACCTGACAAAATATTCCTCGCATAACTTAAACATGGTACATCGGATAATACTCATACCCCTTACTCACCCTCCAACGGCAGATTTAACAAGAACCTACGGTAAAGCTTAGAGAGGGTCGCAACAAGGAATTTCGTCAAAATTCCCGCATGCTGGCCTTTCGAAGCTACGAACTGAATGTCGATCTTCTTCGCACGAAGCAGCCCCCTAACAAAATGAAAACGTACGTCGATATGCTTGCTCCGAGCAGAACTAAGAGGGTTCTGAGCCAATGATATGGCCCCCTGGTTATCTTCGAAAACCCGGACACATGATCCGCTTAGCTCTGGACGAATAAACGATAAGACCGCGCCCGTAAACAAAGCCTCCTTCACCCCTTCACCTAGGGCAACGTACTCTGCTTCTGCTGTAGACAAAGTTACACACCTCTGCGTGCTACTCGCCCAACTGACAGCCGCAACCCCCAGGGTAATTACCGTCCCCGATACCCGAGCGCCTATCATTCGCCTTGTCAGCATAATCGGCATGACTATACGCATTCAAATCCAGTCCCGAACCCCGCACAAAAGTCAATCCCAAAAACCTGATCCCGTAAAGGTACTCCGTAATTTTCAAAACTCCTCTCCAGTGCCTCTCAGTAGGGTTGTGAGAGAGACGCGCCACAGCACGCACAGCGTTGGAGATGTCCGGCATCGTTATGGTCGACAGCCACATCAAACTGCCCACAGCCTCCCTGTAAGGCCAGTCTCCACCTGGTTCGCCTTCCTCTCTTGGACCTAGTTCCACACCAGGGGTAGCGGGGATGTCAGAGGATGAGTTCACGCCAAAACGATTCAAGATGCTCTCAATAAACGCCTTCTGCGTAATCTCCAAAGTCCCCAATTCCCAGTCGCGTTTGAAAGCACAACCAGTGTACCAAGTCAGTTCTCCGAGGTTGTTCGTGGGGAATTTCGTTACTAACGCGGCATGAAAATCTCTGCATGACTCGTCCGAACTTGCAATCACGATGTCATCCACATGAACAGCCATGATCCGTAATACCTTGCCGTCCACAACCATGCGAAAAACACAAGGGTCAGTCCTACACTGCCCCATAACGTACTCTACCACGGTTTTTACTTATAATCGGGCCCACTGTCGTCCACTCTGCTTCAGACCATACAGCGATCGGTTCAGGCGAACGAGTTTGCCTGACATGTCACCACACCCACCGGGTAGTTTCATGTATATCTCAGCGTCGAGTTTCGCGCGAACAAAAGCTTGTGCGACGTCTAAATAAAAGATCTTCAGACCGTGTTCGTTGGCAACAGCTGCCAGAATTTAAACTGACGCTGACGAGGGAGTTAGTGCGAATGTTTGAAAGTAATTTACATCCTGCACCTGGCTAAATCCCTTAGCCACAAGTCTAGCCTTTGTCTTTACTATCAGGCCACCCTTGTCTGTCTTGTAGGTAAACACCCACCTCGATCCTACAGGTTTCCGCCTTTGCGGCGGTATTGCTGCTTCAAACTTACCGGTCGTTTTGTGACCGTCCAATTCAATCTTCATGGCCTCTTGCCACGCCGCTTTGTACTGTGAACGCTCGACATCTGCTACGGACTGAGGGGGTGGTTCTACGTCTTCCGGGAATCCACTCGCCATGCGCACGCTTAACTCCCCCTTTGCTATCTGCTGCAGGTCCTCCAGCCATCAGAGCCAGTGCGTCCTCCGTCGTATAGGATTTATCTTCAGCGTTCTCCTAGACATCGTCAACTCGTGCACTACGGCAAGCAGCGCGTCCGCGACCTCAGGTCTCATCCTTGACTGGCATCCAGCAGGATCGCCGTCCAAACGTTGGCTCTGACCCCCTTACTGTTACGTGGAGCCGTCCCCAGCTACTGAGCTCGTGAGCTGGTCTTCCCGACCGGACCGCGGGTAAATCCTCACCGTTCCCTTGGTCGGTGTCGGAGGCTGATACCTCGCCCGGGTCGCTTTCGGCCTTCCCTGCCGGGACCGAGGAGGCGCCCACCGCGCACCCTTGAGACGAGCCCGTCGTCTCGGCTGTTTCGACCCTCCCTACCGGGGCCGAGGAGGCGCCCACCCCCTCCCCTTGAGACGAGCCCGTCGTCTCGGCTGTTTCGACCCTCCCTACCGGGGCCGAGGAAGCGCCCACCGCGCCCCCTTGAGACGAGCTCGTCGTCTCGGCTGTTTCGACTCTCCCTATCGGGACCGAGGAGGCGCCCACCTCGCCCCCTTGAGAAGAGCCCGTCGTCTCTGAATTCCTGTCGCCGGTATCGCCGGCGGCAGATGCCTGCTGGGCGCTCTCCTTCAAAACTGCGTCCTGATCGAACCGCCACATCAAATCTAGGTCGTTCAGGCGAGCCA
Organism: Saccharina japonica; assembly: GCA_008828725.1. Taxonomy (NCBI): domain Eukaryota; class Phaeophyceae; order Laminariales; family Laminariaceae; genus Saccharina; species Saccharina japonica. The sequence goes on from MEHQ01000164.1 coordinate 11,356, forward strand.
AACCTTTGTCCGGCTCACACACCACCCCCCCACCACCTCGATCCGACGTGCTTTCATCGTCTGCCTCGGACCCCCCCTTTTCCATAGACAGGGAGTCACTCGACTGGGCAGGTACAGGTGGTGCACGTGACACGCGCTGCAAGGTTATGTCGCGCGTGATCAGTACGGTACGGTGTCTAGCCAGCACTCGCACCGAGTCTCGGGGGTAGTTGGGTGCAGGGCCAAAGTCAAAACACTCCTGTGCTTTCTCCTGGGACTTATTCTCCCTCTTCACCTTGCAGTAGCCAGGCTTGAGGAAAGGTAGAAGTACTATCGGGGGGGGTCTACCATGCCACATCTCGTATGGGGACTTGCTCTCGGGGTTAGCGGTAGTTGCTGTACGGTTCAAATGATCGCACGCCCAGTGCGACGCTTCCGCCCACAACGACTCAGTTTCGGGTAGTTGCGCGCCAGGGTATTGCTCGCGAGCCTGGATACGGCCCGCCATTGCGGCCGTCTCAATCAAACCTAGCGCGCGCTCTTATACCCCATTAAACTGGGGACTGTCGGCTGTTGTGAATTCCTGCTTGATCCCTCGTGTTTTATACCGGTCTCCGAACTTCCTCCCACGGAAGTCACCATCTCCGTCCGATCGGACGATGACCACTTTTGAAGCGACATCGTCTGCGCTAAATTAGAGAACAGAGCGAGAGAGAGAGCGGAGAGAGAGCGGAGTGCTCGAACTCTCCTCCCGCACGAGGCAATAATGCCATAGTAACGCCTGCGAATATATACGCAACCCTCTACAACTTTCGTAACCGTCGTTGCTGACACGATCCAAAATAACAGCGCCCGTCGTGCCCGGGCGAGCGCGGGCCGCCGCGCCACCCGAGGGCTGGTTTCGACCCTTGCGCACCCCAGCACACCCTCCCTCGTCGAAATCCGGGGCCGAGACGGTCAAGGGTGCTCCCGACACCGCCCACAGCAGACGTTTCTCCAAACCAATTCCAACTGAAAATACATACTACGGCCTACAACATCCTACGCCGTACAACACCCTACGCCCTAGATGCGGCCTACATTATTCCAAATCATTATACAGCAGCACGGCAGTACGTACAGCAGCAGTAGTAGTATAGTAGTAGTAGTAGTAGTAGTAGTAGTAGTAGTAGTAGTAGTAGTAGTAGTAGTAGAAATAGTAGTAGTAGTAGCAGTAGTAGTAGTAGCAGTAATAGTAGTAGTAGTAGTAGCAGTAGCAGTAGTAGTAGTAGTAGTAGTAGTAGTAGTAGTAGTAGTAGTAGTATATATAGTAGTTGTAGTATAGTAGTATATTAGTAGTAGCAGTAGTAGTCACCCGAGGGCCGGTTTCGTCCCTTGCGCACCCCAACACGCCCTCCCTCGGCACCGCCCACAGCAGACGTTCCTCCACACTAATTCCAACTGCAAATACATACTACGGCCTACAACACCCTACGCCGTACAACACCCTACGCCTTACAACACCCTACGCCCTACTCGTATATATACACGCCCTTCGTACATTATTTCAAATAATTTTACGCAGCTACACAACAGCATAGCAGTACGTACAGCAGTAGCAGTAGTAGTAGTAGTAGCAGTAGCAGTAGTAGTAGTAGCAGTAGCAGTAGTAGTAGTAGTAGGTAGTAGTAGTAGTAGTAGTGGTAGTAGCAGTGTAGTATACAGTAAGCCGTTTCCGGTGTGCTTTACGCAGTGTACCTATAAATGGTTCAAAGTGCGTATTTGTACCTATTTTTGGCTAATACACAAAAAACTGTCCCCAAGCCCCTGGCACATTACAAGTCAATACACAGCAGCACAGCAGTACGTACAGCATTAGTAGTAGTATCGCAGTTGTGTAGTATTAGTAGCAGTAGTAGTAGTAGTAGTGTAGTAGTAGTAGTAGTAGTAGCAGTAGTAGTAGTAGTAGTAGTAGTAGTAGTAGTTGTAGTAGTAGTAGTAGTTGTAGTAGTAGTAGTAGCAGTGGTAGTAGTAGTAGCAGTGGTAGTAGTAGTAGTAGTAGTAGTAGTAGTAGTAGTAGTAGTAGTAGTAGTAGTAGTAGTAGCAGTAGTAGTTGTAATAGTAGTAGTAGTAGTAGCAGTAGCAGTAGAGTAGTAGTAGTAGTAGTAGTAGTAGTAGTAGTGTAGTAGTAGTAGTAGTAGTAGTAGGACGGAGTCCGGTCGTTCAGAAAACTATTCAGCCGAAAAGTGCTAGCAGTAGTAATGAATAGTAGGTTTAGTAGTAGTAGTAGTAGTAGTAGTAGTAGTAGTATTAGTAGTAGTAGTAGTGTAGTATACAGTAAGACGTTTCCCGTGTGCATTACGCAGTGTACCTAAAAATGGCTTAAAATGCGTAGGTGTACCTATTTTTGGTTATTACAAAAACAAAATCGTCCCCCAGCCTTTGGTAGTACCTGGTAATTGTTTACGGAAAAAGTGTGAACTCCTTTAAGGCCGCGGTGGCGGTCGACCATCCCCTGGGTCCCGCTTTCAATTTTTCGACCAAAAATAAATATTTTTTTTGACGGTTTCGTTTACGGGACTGTGAACTTTCCGCCCAATGAAAGGCTGGCACGTACCAGATATAAAACAAAAATCGCACCAGAGGTATGGCTATCGCTAGGTGGCTTATTTGGGCGTTCAGCACGGCGTGGGCCTGCGGGACCATGGCGACTCCACAAGGTGAGGGGACTACCAACTACCCAAATCAAGGCGCCTGCTGAAATTTGGCTGTTTTTGGTGCGCTATGTGTTGAGAACCGGTGGGCTGTCATTTTTGGGTCCGACGGGCCCTGGTCCGGGCTTAGGGCCCCTCACGATAGAGACACCATTAGGGGCTGGGCGCCCTAGCTAGAGTCCCACTCACAGCTTAGTGTGTTCAAGGCACCGTTGCCTTGTGGGAAGCTGATCGGCTGCCCGCAAACCTTCATTCGGTCACGTACAAGCACTCTTTGGGTCCAGAATGTTGTTATTTGGGTCAAAATAAGCCCCTTACCGCCCGCCGGAGGTACGAGACGCCTCGTGTACATGTCCCGCCCCGCAAACGCCTCTACACATGCCTTTCACCGGCGACTTTGAACAATATCGCAGCGAAGGGCTCTGCAAGGCCACCTGCTGCGAAACTGGGGCGCGATGCGATGCACAGCAGTAGAAGTCCTGATTTTGGTGGTCGATTGTGTTTGAGGCTTTGTTGCGCAGGTTCGGGTAGTCGGACCTCCCCACGCAAAAGGCAGTGTTTTGGAAGGCGTTCTTCTCCGTGAGTTGTACCGCTTCGGCGACGGACCTCGGGGAAGAAAGATAGCTGACGTCTAGACGAATACGGGAACATACTAAGCTTGCGTCAGTGGGGACGCAGCGGGGTTCATAATTGCAATACCGCAAACCTAGCTTTCACGTAAAATTGACCTTTTCCGCTCCAGAAACCCGAAAAAGTGTACTGGATTTACTATACATAGCCTCGTAAAACACCGAAAAAAGATGCCAATGCACTACCTTTGGCTCTGCTGTTCTCCCTACGTTTAGTATATTGGGCAACGAAACTCGCTGCAGGAAGATAGCTTACATTTAGACGAATCTATACACATGTGGTTTGTTCGAAGTCGTTCACGTTGCGTGTCGGATAATTGCAATACGGCAAACCTAGCTTTCACGTAAAATTGACCTTTTCCGCTCAATAAACCCGAAAAAGTGTACTGGATTTAGTATGCATAGCCTCGTAAAACACCGAAAAAAGATGCCAATGCACTACCTTTGGCTCTGCTGTTCTCCCTACGTTTAGTATATTGGGCAACGAAACTCGCTGCAGGAAGATAGCTTACATTTAGACGAATCTATACACATGTGGTTTGTTCGAAGTCGTTCACGTTGCGTGTCGGATAATTGCAATACGGCAAACCTAGCTTTCACGTAAAATTGACCTTTTCCGCTCCAGAAATCCGAAATAGTATACTGAAATTAGTATGCATAGCCTGGTACAACACCAAAAAAAGGTGCCAATGCACTATCGTTGGCTCTGCTGTTCTCCCTAGGTTTAGTATATTAGGCAACGAATCGCTGCAGGAAGATAGCTTACATTTAGACGAATCTGGGGACATGTGGTTTTCTCTAAGTCACTGACGTTGCGTGTCGGATAATTGCAATACGGCAAACCTAGCTTTCACGTAAAATTGACCTTTTCTGCTCAATAAACCCTAAATAGTGTACTGAAATTAGTATACATAGCCTCGTACAACACCGACAAAAAGTGCCAATACACTATCTTTGGCTCTGCTGTTCTCTTGGGTTTTGTATATTAGTGAAAGCAACTCGCTGCAGAAAGATAGCTGACATTTAGTGGAATCCACGAACATGCGGCTTGTTTGTACGTACGGACGTTGCGGGACAGAGAATTTCAGTACCGGCTTCAGTATGTATAGTCTTGCCCACCCAGACAAAAAACAGGCCATTACACTGTTTTCGGCGCTGCTGTTATCCGTTAGTTCGACACATTCGGCAAACTACCTTGAAGACGAAATATAGCTGGCGTCTAGGCGAATCTCGGAACCTATATTGTAGACGTTATTCCAAACCGTGCGACGAAAAACAAAATGATTTTCTGCAAAATTAGATTCGACATAAAAAATGTGCTTTCACACGTGAAAAGCGAGAAATTCATACCGGCATTAGTATGTACAGTCCTGTCCACCCCGAAAACAACAGGCCGAAACACTATGTTTCGCGCTGCGGTCCTCAGTGGGTTCGACACATTCGGCAAACTATCTTGACGACGAAAGATTGCCCACGGCCTGTAAAAAAGCAAGTTCGATCATAGCAAACGAAGTAAATTCCGACAATCTTTGTTTCTACACTCAAGCAACACCTTTTGTACAGGCTTGCTTGTCGACACAAAGCAAAGCATGCCATTCATCAATATTTGCCGCTGCTATGCGCTTCACTCAGGAACAGGTTGCCGCCCCCCGTACACCCTATCCCCTACGCCGCCTGGTACTGCAGGTTGTTCCGAACCGTGGCCGCAAGAACATAGGCAAGTTATCGCGTCCGTTGATCTTCTCCTTGTGGCGGCCAAGCACCCTGTACGCGGGGGCCGGGAAGGATGTCGAGAGAGGATATATTGCGCGGGGGTTTAACAAGTTTCTACAGTAGTCGCACTCGTGTGGGGAATGGGGGGCGGGTCCTGCAAGTGTATGCAACACAGCCGCAGGGGGGCATCTACTAATTCTTTTGCATCGCAAATTTCCGAAAATCCAACAATTCCGGAGGACCATAGTAAATAGGACCACATATTGTGTGTAAAAACAGGTAAATATGTAGTTTTTTGTGTCGACCATAAGTCCTGTTAACTATGGTCCCTAGTAATATTGCGCAGTCGGGATTCTGCCGGGAGAGCCCTTCATACAGCGCTCTGCTGTACATATACATGAACATTAGGTAGAGTGCCCACCCCAAAAACAAAATAGATTCACGTACAAGTATAACACTACAGTAGCACTTATAGTGTCAAGAGTTTTTCATCTGTTGTCTGTGATCGACTCTTCGTTCCGTTGTTCGTGTGCCTCGTTGTTCTATGAATGGTGAGGGTATCGGGGGGGTGGGGGGGGTGAGGGGGGAGGGAGGGTGCACTCGATATTTACGCGGGGGAGATCGTTTTTTTATGAAGGTTTTTTCATGTATGCATTTTCCAAGAGGGTGATTATTAGTATTCACTGGACGACCTTACCTGTCTGTGCATTATTGATCGCAGTATGCCTTTTTTATGTTCGTTAGTTTTCCGTGTCTCCCGCTACCTGATTTTCCCAGCAAGCCTTGTATACATGGTATATACTATACCTGGTATATACTATTGATAATATGCATACTCATATATACAACTCCTGCTGCTGTACGAGGTATCGTACGAAGTATAATATGTATACATAAGCATCTGGTCGTATACAGAAAAAAACGAAGACACATCATCTATACATGTACATATTTATACATATGTACGTACGTACATACATACCTATATATATAGCCAGGTACTCGTATGATGTTACAATATATTTGGTACTACTACGTACTAACTTGTACTCTGAACAATAATGTAACTTTTGATGTTCAATGCGTACGAGTATCCGGAAGGATGTGTACGTACGTACGTAGAAAGTACCAAAAGAGCAAAATACAAAGACAAACCAGGCCTCAAAACCGTACGTACAATTTATCTTTTGACGCACTCGGCAGCGGTACCTACCTGGACAGTACACACGCACAAAGAGGGTACCACCGCTCGTACAACACGCTCCGCTGCAACCGTCAGGGCTCTCATCGTCGCTGGACAGGGGCACACCATGCTTTCCATCTTCTCAAAAATGCTTCATGTGTCCCTCGGCTTTCCTTGGGGCTTTTTTGCACAACCTGTCGGGAAGCATCTCGTCTCCTACTCTTCTTCCGGCTGCGGGAGAGGAAGCACCGCCCGAGAGGGAAGCCGACGGACCACCCTCGGCCTTTGAGCGCTTGGCCGCTTGCGACTGACCGTCGGCCATGATCAAGAGGATTGCTGGGGTGACGGCACCGTGTGTGTCGTGCTGCTACGTACTCGTACTGCTGGGAACTGGTGCATAATCACATCGGTCTTTTTTCAAGTTGTTTTTAAAAAATAGTTCGATTTTCACGGTACACCAAATTTCCCAAAAAAATCAGAAGATAATTGCGAATAGACCGGTCGAAATAAGCACGCCGCTACTATACAAAACCGGGAGTCTTCGCTGAGGGAACCACCGCCCCCTTAAGAATATCAAGAAGGGAGCCTCGGTTCTGGCGGCCCGGAACGCGCGGCGCCCAGCTCTCCGCTACCCCGGCACCGACTTCGCCCGGACGAGGCCAGCCCCCCTCTACGACCCTGTCTCCCCCGGCACCCGCCTCGCGTTTTGCTTGCCGTGCCTGTCGGCGGCCGTTTTAACGCTCGATCGGGATCGTCTCAAGGGCACCAGAACGTTTATCCGCAAAAATTCATTGTCCGAGAATATAATAAACAATCATGACTTCGGTTTTTAGCCGGAACCGCCCTTATATACAGCCACACACACCCCGCATACGAAAGAAAAGCAGAGGCTGGGGGGTTGAGGCGGCCGTCGTGCCGGGGCGAGTGCGGGCCACCGCGCCACCCGAGGGCCGGTTGCGCCGCTTGCTCATCCCAGCACACACTCCGTCGGCGAAATCCGGCGCCGAGACGGCCCAAGGCGTTTCCGGCATCGCCCACAGCGGCCTTTCCTCTTCACTAATTCCAATTTGAAAAATACATACTACACCCTACGCCGCCCTAGACCCTACGCCCTACGCCCTACGCCCTACGCCATCATTCAAAATTAGTTACAGGCTGGTTCAGGCATATCACCCAAGAATCATTCAGTGGCGAATGTTCACGCAGTGTTTTTGATATAGACCCTAAAATTTGGCACACGTGTTCTGTGCGCCCTACCCGAGACTTTAACAGAAAGATGTGTTTTTTTTTTTCCCCCCGTCAGATATTGCTTGTTTAAATTTTTTTTTGGGAAATCTGGGCCTTGAGAGATACAAATGTTACGGCGAAAAACAAAAAAACAAAAACAAACCCATTCGTGAAAGGCTCGGGTAGGGCGCATAAAGCACGTGTACCAAATTTCAGGGTCTATCTCCAAAAAACAGCGTGGACATTTGGGTCTTTTGTGCGGTAAAAGTGCAAAAATAGGCGTTGCCTCGTAATTACTTAGTTTTAGTACATAATCGATTCTGGGGGTTAAATATGACTTAATATGATCATACGCAGTCAGATTTTGGAAAGTTTTCGTGAAACTTTGAACAAACATGCCTTGGACCACCTGAAAGCGGCTCGTTTAGAATTTTAGTTTGGGGGGAAAACAAGTTTTCCTACGGAAAGGCCTGACTATTGTTGACTACGTTGAAGGCCTGTGATTGGTCGGGCCACATTTTCGGCGGTAGCGCCATAGTTCTAAGTCCTTGGACAAAACACTGGCGACGTCACCCTCTTCCACTGTTGATGGCGGTCAGGATAATACCAAGTATATGGCATTGGAGTTGATATTGCATGCGGCATTCGTGACTGACGAAAGTTTGGGTTATATGCCTCAACCAGCTCGTATACAGATGTATCGATGCGCAGAGCGGAACACTAAAATGACCGACGGCAGCAGGATGTATGAAGGTCCAAATCGTAGGATATACAACAACACCACTGCGCTACTTACTACTGCTACTGCTACTACTACTACGGTACTACTACTACTACTACTACTACGACTACTACTACTACTACTACTACTACTACTACTACTACTACTGCTACTACTAATACTAATACGACTACTACTACTACTACTACTACTACTACTACTACTACTACTGTGCAATGGGCTACCGCCTTCCACTAGGGCTTTTGTCTACTATCAAAATCCGACGTCCTACAGCGTACCCCTTACTTCGGTTAAACATATAGTGTTACATTACCTGGCACATACTGATGGTACGACCTCTGCTGTACGCCAGAGGGGGCGGGTTGTTGCCCACCCACCCACCCACGTACACCTTCCCTCCCCCTACCCGCCCACTCAACAACCCACCCACCGACCCATCGACCCACTCACGATGTACAGGAGTATACCTGGTGAAGCAGTATGCATGTTAGAGCGGCATGGCCACGCTAAAACCCACCCACAATGTACAACAGCCTTTAAGAGGTGTAGGGTATATGTGTTTTACTGTGCAACACATCGTATGGGTTTTAACAGAACCATGACATACAGTACACATCAAACATACAAGAAAAAAAAAGGAAAACAAGAAAAGATAATAATGCCAACACGCGTACCAAGGCAAACAAATATGTAAAGGTGGGGGTCGAACCACGGACTTGGGTGCAAAGAGTCGAGCGTTCTACGAGTGCAGGTGAGATACAATCCCGGTGGGAGGGTGGAGGGCGGCAGGTGAGAGGTCCTGTTTCATAAAAGCCATTTACTGTGTTCGACGAGTCGTCGATACAAATATTGGATCCAACGCAAAACAAGAGACACAACAAAAACACGGGATGGAAACGCCACAGGCCACAGGGCAAAATGTGGGCGAGGGCGATTCTCGCACGAAGCCGAGAGCATAGCTGCTGCGGCTGCTGCTACCACTGCTGCTGTGCTGCTCGTACTACAGTAACATCACCCTTATTGATGGGTCTACATTATTTGACTTTTTTGTGGCAGATGTCGCGACACGTGTCGCGACATGCCGTGACACCCCAAGACGTGTCGCGGCGAGTGTCGTAAACTCTAACCCTGACCCTGACCCTAACCCGAACCCTACTTGTCCCGGCTTGTCGCGCCATGCCGCGGCACGTGTCGCGGCGTGCGGCGGCAGCGTCCGTGGCGTGTCGCGGCATGTCGCGACGTGTCGCAACATGCCGCGACACGTGTCGCGACACGTGCCACGAAAATGTCGAATAATGTAGATCCGTGACTTCGATGGAATCTCTCACCTACCTCTATCTTCGCTACTCTGCTTCCATGGAGTAGTAGATGTATTTCCGTCGACGCCTCCATCAACTTCCATTGAAACCCCCGATGAAGTATATCGATAAAGGGATCTAATGTGGAAGGGCACAATACCACGGTAGGCGCAGTAGGCGTGTTGTTGCATGTTCTGAACACCTGCCGTGCAGATCCAAATGCCTCGCCTGACGTATGACGTCGAAATACTTAGCTCACGCAACCGGGCGACACATTTTTATGCGGTAGCCCAGCAAAACGATATGACTGTACTGAAAATGTCATGATAACAGATACCAATGGTAGTCGCATATCATCTGATTCAGACTCGATTACTTCAAATCGCGCAATCCGTGTAAATTTTGAAGCTTGTGGGTGGGAGCAGGGGGTACCAGATGGGATCCATTCCGGGTGAGATCTGGCCCAGGAGAGATACAAGTTGATGGCCTTCTCATTATATCGGCAATGAAACAGACCATTAATAAGCAAGAGCCGGCTTGGGGCCGTCCTTGATCTCTACGCTGCAAATCCCTGACCACAATAAAGTTGAAGGGGCGATAAATAAACCAACAAACCTAACGACACCGCGCAAACGCTTTCAGCACGATGTAATAAATGTTTGGTGGGCCTTGTTATTTCAGCGGCAGACCAGACTAACCACATCGCAGGCCACACTAGCCACACCGACCTCGAACCTCCTGAACTTCTGGGAACAGGGTACAGCTGACGCCTGCTACGATAGAGGTATACCTTTATTCGGCTGGAACATTTTTTGAATGACGAGGCTCCTTAACCCATTCAGAACTGAAAACGTTATCCCACACTAATTCCAAGTATTTTGTCCCCAAATAAGTGGGACCAGTTGTTAAGGGGTTAAACCATAACCTTCCGAATTTCACTCTTCTTGTGGTTCTGTTTTAGTGGTTGTAACATGCGGTTGTTCACCGGGTAGCACTTTTGGTTTATTCCAAAATCAGTTTTAGGGTGACTCACTATTAGTATACACCTCCTCTAGTGAGGAGGATGAGCTGAACATAGATCACATCTCTACGGTAGCACGCGTTGGCGCTATGCACCGGTTTAGGACATCAGAAGAAAAAGTTGCCTGCTCACCATCCTCGTTGTAAAGTAGGCGGCACGTGAGTCGATGGCATGTGACGTCCTCAGGAGAAAAGTAAGTTACCCACGCTCCTCCACACCCCTGACTTTAGCGGGTCGGCTAAGTTCAAATATTTAGACACACGGAGAGTGTGCCGGGAACATATTGTACGGTCCGAGTACCACGCAAGCCTACCCAGCAGACACAACAATCTTATAGAGGCAATAGACGCGAAGGCTATGTCTAGGGGATGTGAAGGCAATTTCCGAAGTCAACACCACCTGTTTGAGATCATAGACGAAGAAGGGTGGCACTTACTGTGGTCACCGTAGTTAGACGGCAGGTAAAACCTCTGATAAGGTTAATACTGGATCGACATGAAAATGCCGCGGTCCCTAAAAAGGTGCAAACTTGGCATCATCACAGTCATGCCCCACCCCTCGAGGTGAACAACGTGTGAATTACCAGGAAAACATATGTCACCAATCCGGCGTAAATATCCCTTGTATCAATACTTAGAGGACGGGGCACGTTCCGCTTTGCCGTCAGTGATCCAGCCCCAGCTTACCAAGGTGCCGACGTTCGTTTTTTGCCATTTAAGATTTTGCTGCCACTCCTTTTTGCTTGCTCTCTCAAATCCGGGTCACAGAGTAGGCCCTCCTGCTCACACCCTCTACGCTATGAGCCGTGCATTTTATCGCGAGAAAGGGTCGGCACTTTATTTGTGGACTCGAGTGAAACCTTGCTTCCGTGAAACGCAAACTCCATACGGAGGAATAGGTTACAGTATATATAAGATCAACACTATGAATATCAGTATCCGAGATTGACCACTAGGCAACCGGGGCTAGACCTCGAATGAGTTAAATCCCTCAAACTGACCCCGATAACTGCACTCAAAACATAACCATTTATCGTGTCTGCCAGCAGCCATCCCGGCCAAGTTGTGCTGGGCTTGACCCTAACCAGGACTTCGTAGCTGTGGTAGTCATTGGAACACGATTCAACAATGCGACACGTCCTGCAGAACTCAAGGAAACATTATCTACCACGCCCACACGAGGAGACTACACACGCCATTCACTTCAATCCCAACTTGTGTCGTCGTTTCGTCGAGACAGGTCGGCGTTCACCGTAATGGCATTCAGTATCTAGCGTGATGCCCTAGACCACATACCTGGTACTTCGTTATACACTTGCTCTCAATATATTGTGGTCCACGCCAATACGCACGGTGCGCAACAATAAGCTACACCCTACTCGTCTGAGGGGCATACGTACTCCCCCTCATCCCGATCCACGCGAACAATTATCATATGGAGTCGTCGCCAGACCCTGGTTGTCGTCCTCGAACTTGGTGTTTACCACATAGAACGAGTTACCCTTGCGCATCAATTTGGTGGGATTGTTGAACAGATGGCTCGCCAGTTCCCGCTGAGCCACGGAGCCGCAGCTTAGATCAGCCGACAGCGAAACCTGCGAGACGCAGACGTTAGGGTGTTACGGTCGGCGTGCGAAACGAATGAGCTGACGCGGCGGGGAGCAGGTCTTTCATATTTTTCCTATGAAACTGGTGCCTGCGCGGGCATAGGTTGTGGTCGAGGGCGAGGGGTCGCCTTAACGCGTTGATATGTTTCGGCAAATATTCGCATTCCTGAACGTTTATCCATCAATCGCTCAATGCAGTGGTTGTAGAGTTCCAATAATCTGGACAGCGGGCATAGCCGGGCACCCTCGGATACGATCGCACAAACGTAATTAATTATTTCTGAACGTCGTCGTCTTGGTGACAGGCCTCCCTGGGGCCCACTATTTTCGCGCCTCGTGCGTTCGCTTGATCGATAACAAATTCTGAATCACCTCGGCAATCCTTGGCTGCCCGCCCCCATCTTCTGTTGTACAAGCTCCACAGAGTGTTTTTGCGCAGCACCTATTTGCGACAGGGTAAAACAAAATGCACAAACAATATGACGAGTGAGGGTCGAAGTGCGATCAGCGTGACATGCATCGGAAAGGTAATACCCGCACGATGTTTGTTAAGCTTGAAACGTAAATTGTGCATTGAAACGAATTAAATGGTGGACAAACAACGCAAGTATCTAAGGCAGGTCTTCGAGGTAACGGATCGCAGATTCGTACCACGGCAGGGGGGGGTGTCCGCGTTTGAGCCATATAGGTTAAGCCAACCAGGTCCACTCGACCGAGCAACCACCCTGCATGGTAGGCTCTTCGTTTGTCGGCTTACGTTTTGAGGTTCATGTTTAGGTGATATGCACCACCATGACATTGGTCGTTGGTCTGCGACGACAGCTTTTTCAAGGTCAAATCTTGCATTCAAGGTCGAATCGTGAGTTCGCTCGAGTGGCGTAAATATGATAGTGAAAATAATGGCATCATACCCCGCCCACCCCCTCTCCTGTACCGTAGCACCAGTTCCCAGATGAACACCCCTTGGCAGTCAGCGCGAAGTACTCTCGACGGTGATCGAAAAACACTTGGCGTGTGGTGGGCCGCGTTACCGTCACCCGCTAAACCCGGGTAGTGTATGGAGTGTGGTGTATAGTATATAACAAGAACCAACACAAGACGCGTGCTAAGATAGAGATAGCACTTTTGAGCGGAAATATTCACTGAATCATTCTGAATCATTGGGTCAGAATCGTCCGATTTTTGTTCTTGTGTTGTCATACGTAGTTTTCATTGTGTACTCAGGCCATGGCATATTCATCGGGTAGCATTATTTTATATTGTTTGGACAACAAGTGTTTGGGTGAGGTACAGAGCTCCTCAAGCAATAAGCCACCACCCTCAGAAAATGTACTGTATGCAGGTGCACCTCGACCATAACACACGTCACAAATTGACTGTGCATGTCAGCGTCGGCCGTACAACGCGAAGAAAAGGGGCCGAAACGGACTTTATCCCAAGACCTCAAAGCAGGGGGTCCGCAAACATTGACGGATCGCAGAACCACGTATTTGATCATAGTTGTTCATGCACACACTTGGCGCTACACTAAAGACTTTTAACAGGCGTTTCCCTTTCGAAACACACGATTCAGGAAGCTTCCGTCTCACCATTCCGTCTGGAGACACGAACCCCTCAGTGAGAGAGATTTCCTTGATTTCTTCAGTGGCGGTGTCAATCGTGAACAGCGAACCATCTGTTTCGTGGCCCACGATGAGCGTGTTGCCGTCTTCGGTGGCCTGCACAAATTGCGAAAGTGGTCCGCGTTAGGATACAACGCAAAGCAGGAAATAAATGCGTTAATCAAACGGTCTACGCGACTTGACTGAGCCTGAAGGTGCTCAATATGGTGCATGCGTAAAACGGGTGTAAATTTTTATTGTTAACAAGATACTCTCACTGAGGAGATCCGGCCGTGTTTTGTTTGTGAGCCGTCATAAGAACCGAGCCGAGCAAGAGACACAAACGCACGTTGTATCTACGTAGGCATCTATTGTTCCAGAGTATGTTAAAACACATGTGGACTATCGTACGGCCTAGAATGAATAAACCTAATGTTTGTTGTATGTATCGTTCGAATTGAGTTGTATTTTTATCATTTTCTGCGGCTTGGGAGGGAGAGCTGCTGGCTGACATGTCTACCGCATTATACAAATCTATGTTATGCCCACGTGTCTCTGCTCATAAACCCATTTCCCTACCTACACTGTCTGGGTTCTACTGTACGCATTCCCGGAATTCTGAGATACCGAATAATCCTAACACCATTCTAATCCTCCATACCCGAGGTTAATCCGGGACTTCCACAGTTTACCCCATACAGTGTATTGAATTGGCTTTATTGTCAGACCCTTGCTAGTCATTACGTAGGTTACGAGACGCATGTCCCGCATCGTACCCATCAAAATGCGTGTAAGCCTTCTACACATCAGACTTCCACCTTCCTTCTCGCTGCATGACTCATTCCGACGCGTCGTGTCCAGATGCGAGCGTCGAGGCGCTCCCTACCCTCAGCGAGTGGAGGGCTGTTTCGGGATATACGTAATTTTTTCGACCACCTCTCTAAGCGATCCCACCGCTTGTCCGTATTCCCACGCAATTAATCACTTGCCCCCCTGAACAGTACGAGGAAAGTGGCGCGTGTTCAGGTAGCGCCAAATGGTATGGCATTAGTGCCACCATAATAGCAACGGCTTTACCACCCTCACCCAGCTCAGAACGCGGGCCCCAAACCTCGCTACGCACATGCCACTGCCAACTTCGGTTTTCAACAGGGTCGGCATCATCTCCAAACACGGTCGGCATCACTCCACTGGATTAACCTCAACAGACTGTAAACGGAGCATCACCTCGTGTGAACCATGCCCGATCCGTTAGATCATCTGATAAGACACTCACTTAAATTTCTCCAAAGGTATATTTATAAATGCCCACGTTAACTTCAAGCCTGATGCAAGTCGGACGGGTTTTGTAAATTTTGATGTTAATTTGTTTAAGCCACATCGCCACCGCGAGGGGTAACAGCGAGACTACCCACGTGCCCTGTACCCAGCGGCACCGTATCGCTGTAGTTTTTATATTCGCTCTGTCCCAACTTGTGAACGAACATTGCACATATGACTTCCCCCGTTGCACTCTACATTCGTGCAATATCTGCCCTACGGCCGACTATCTACAGGTATCCGCGCCTGAGGCCTCCCGAACGTGTGAAGGCTCCAACCTGCAGGTGATACATTCATTATGCCTTTAGTATACTGAGTATACGTACTCGCAAATATTGTAGTTTCACCATTGCTCTCAAGTATTCGTGTTGCTTCCACGCTCAAGGCTTGCTGGAAGTTTTCAGTGAAAGGCTGAATGTGCTATGAACCTCATCGCTTAACATCGAGAATAACCATGTGCACTGTTCTCGGCGGCACCATACCGCTTAAAGTATCGCTTGCCTGCTGCAAATTTGTAGGCATCCCTGCTCACAGTTTACCCAGCAGTGGTGCGATTTTCACCGCTGTGGCAAGATATCTATATACATCAACGTTCGAGACTTCACGTATGTTTGGCGGCGAACATTCCCTCGCAGCGATTGGCGAGATACTCATGCATCACACCATCATCCTATATACTCGCCAATACGCATATTAAACCCATGCCCAAGGCCTGTTGGACGTTTTTAGTGGCCGTACGAAACATTATTCTCCCCATCGCGACCGCGAAGGGTAAAAGCGAGACTATCTACTTCGCTGATCTCAGCGGCATCGCACCAATGCAAGTATCGTTGCCCTGCCGCAATATGTGATAAACTATTGCAAATATTGCTACTCATAAGTTTTTAGTGACAGTCTGAAACGTATTCTGCGCTCCGTCGCGACCACGAGAGGTCATCAGCCAGAATATCGAGTGCACTGATCCCAGCGGTATCGTACCGTTGTAAGCACCGCCGCCCTGCCACGATATGTGATCGAACATTGCAAATATTGGTGCTCAGACGCTTTAGTGAAAGCCTGAGGTATTCTGCGCCCCATCGAGACCGCGAGGGGTAACAGCGGAAATTTCCAAGGCCCTATTCCCCGCGCCATCATATCGTTATAAGTATCGTCGCTATGCCGCAACATGTGAGCAAAAATTGCAAATGTATTTTGATCCTCAGACGTTTTTAGTCTTGTTGTTAGTATCAGTCTGAAGTATCCTGTGCCCCATCGTGACCGCGAGGGGCAACAGCCATAACACATAGTGCACTGTTCCCATCGGCATCGCACCGTCGTACGTATCGTCGCCCTGCCGCGAAATTTGATCGAAATTGACTTATTTGTGCTCAAACATGTTTCAGTGAAAGTCTAAAATATTCTACGGCCCATCGCGCCACCGCGAGGGGTAACTGCGGAGATATCTAGTGCACTGTTCCCAGCGGCATCGCACCGTTGTAAGTATCGTCACCCTGCCGCGACATGTGAGCGGAACATTTCAAATGTTGCTGCTCTCAGGTGACCAAGCAGTGGTGTACTTTTGCAACTGCAGTCACTATCTACCAGTATCAGCGCCCACGGCCTCTCGGACGATTGGCTTGCGAAGGTCCCGTCTCAGCGATTGGGAAAACGCTCATCCATTACGCAATAAATGTGTGCTCGTAATTATTGTGCTTTCGCCACGCGGTCCACTTTTTTCAAGTACAGCGCCCGAGGTCTCCGACACCTTTATTCTTATGATAATTTCTCTCACCCGATTACCTACGCGTGGTGAGACATTTACACGTAATATTAAGGTTGTACTCACACACGAGGCCGCTTGGACGTTATATTTAACACCGCGAAATTCCGTGCCCTGGCGGTCGACTGAACGTATTCTGCGCCCCATCTCTACCGCGAGGGGTAACAGCGAGTATATTCAGGTTCCCTTTTTCAGCGGCATCAAAGGTTAATGTTACAACCACGCCCTTATGGACGTTTTTAGTACTTATAAATCTCTTATTCTGCGCCCCATCGCTACCGCGAGGGGTAACAGCGAGAATACTCAGGTTCACTTTTTTCTTTTCTTTTTCCAGCGGCATCGTACTGCTGTAAGAATCGTCGCCTTTGCCAGCGGCATCCTACCGCTAAAAGTATCGTTCCTTGCCGCAGCATGTGAGCGAAATTGCAAAAAATTATGCTCACGGTTCACCCAGCAGTGGTTCGATTCTTCCACTGCGGTCGTCTCTCTACAAGTACCCACGTCCAAGGCATTTTGAACGTCTGGCTGTGAAGATTCCCTCTCAACGCGTGGTGAGACACTCATTCACTACGCCATAACCATATACTCGTAGATATTCATGTTACATCCACGCCCTGTTGGACATTTGTATGGTACACTAAATATGTGATATTCTGCGCCCAATCGCTACCGCGAGGGGTAACAACGAGAGTACTCAGGTGTACTTTTGCAAGAGGCATCGTACCGCTGTAAAATATCGGTCCTTGCCACAATATGTGAGCGAAATTGCAAATATTGTTTCTCACGGTTCACCCTGCAGTGGTTCGATTTCTTCCACTGCGGTCGTCTCTCTACAAGTATCCACGTCCGGGACACTCTAACGTTTGGCTGTGAAGATCCCTACCAACCCGTGGTGATAAACTCATTCACTACGCCATACCCATATACTCATAAATATTCATGTGAGTTTAACGCCCTACTAGACGTTTTAGTACATATAAATCTGAAACATTCTGCACCCCATCGTATCGACGAGGGGTAACAGCGAGAACATTCAGGTGCACTAATTCGCTATGCCATAGTGTATACTCGTATCCGCGCATAAAAACCTCTCGAGCGCTCGAGCGCTTGGCTGTGAAGAATATTTCTCACCCAACAATGCACCTGGGGAGTCACTCATTCATTATGCCTTATTGTGCACTCGCACATGCACACGTCAATCTGAATTTACTCTGCGCCCCAACGCGAAAGAGCGAGAGGTACCAGCAAGAAGCTTCAGTTGCTCTGCACCAGTAATATCATACCGGGTCATTTTTTTTTTAGATCTGCACCAGTAACATCACAATTGGTACAACTTTATATATAAATACATCCGCCGCCCTGCCGCGACATGTGAGCCAAACTGCAATATTGCGTGTGTTTGTTTTTTTTAAATGGTGCTCCTCGCGTTCGCCCAGAAATTTCCAATGGCCTTCCTTGTAGTCGAATATCTACAAGTATCCGCGATTAAGCATTATCAGTTGCTCTGGACCAGCGATAGCATGCACTTGCAATTTTCTCGTCGCCCTGCCGCAACGTGGGAATCAAACTGCAATACAATGTAAGTTTATAAAATATATATATATATTTCAAAATATGTCATGCACGCTATGCTCACCCAGCAAAATGCAAATCTCTGCACTACTTGCATTCGACAATTAAAAAAGTATCCGCGCTCAAGACTTTTCGAGCGTTTGGCTATTAAGATTGTCTCTCACCCCACAATGCGCTTGAGGGTTCACTCGTTCAATAAGCAATATTGTATACTTGTATCCGCGCTTAAGACCTCTCGAGCTTTTGGATGTTGTGAAGATCACCTCTTATTCAACAATGCCCGTTGTAGGCCACCCACTCATTATGCCATACTGGTAATATATATAATCGTACGTGCACACGTCAACCTGAAGAAATACCAGTAGTAGGAACATGCTGTTGAAACACGAGCCGCATCGTGCTGCTATAATTTGATTCCTGCGTAATCAAAAAGGGCGATAATGTCGCCCACGATTCAACCAACAGCAATACAATGCATTTCCCTGTCCGTGTGGTCACTTACTAATTACCAAGTATCTTTTGAGTCCGAAGATGTTTCTCCCACCTGATAGACTGCACCAGGTGATACAAACACCACAATTCAGTATGCCGTACACCTGGTATGATACACTAATACTCGTAATATCATGGTATATTCACGTCCAGGCTACCCGCACTACGAGTAGGAGGATGCTGTTGGAACCAGCCGCATAGTGCTGCTGCTGTTATTAAATCTGTCGCCCAGCTACTAAGAGTAGGAGGATGTTGTTGGAACCAGCCGCATCGTGGTGCTGCTGTAACTTAATTTGTTGCCCAGCCGCATGCAATCAAAGGGCGATAATGTCGCCCACGATTCAACCAACAGCAATATAATGTCTTTTATTGTCCTGGCCTCGTGGTCAACTACCAATTACCAAGTATATTTTGAGTTCAAAGACTTTTCTCCTACCTCGTGTACCACCGAACACGATACTCTCTGATTACTAGGACTGTAAGTCGGCACGACTTAAGCCGCTGACTAGTTATTAGTCGGACAAATAATCAGTCGTGAAACGGAGGTGCCGACTTTCCGACTTATTGGGTTTCCTTAACTGTAGAAAGGCTTTTTTAATGCGAGGTACAACTTTTAACGTGAATTGCTGCCGGCTGCGGATATCCTGAGCCAATCTTATACCCTCACATGCCCTGTGACACTGCAGCGCACAGCGGGAGATCCACACACACACACACACACATGGCGGAACAGCCCATCTCTCTCGACGGTGCCGACATCGTCAGCCCTGGCGCACCCAATGCCAACGCTGAGGACAGAGACCCCGTCGACAAAAAGTTGTGCCCAATATCGGCCCGCGGACCACCTTGGCGGGCGCGCGCGACCCCCAAACGGTGCTCTACCGCGTGAAGCATGAGCAGAGGCCCAGTGAGCCACTCAGATCCAACAACCCGCTGTGGAAGCTGGCGTTCGCCCGATGAATCGTCAGAGTCTACGTGGTATTGTAGCTTTGGGTCCATCGAGTAGGTTCCTAGTTTAATATTTCCTGTCTTCGTTTGTTTTTGTGGAAACGATTTGTCTTTCGTACCAGGTGCGATATTGTATAATCGATGGTTTAGGACTTGCCGTCGGCATTGACGAGCGCGTTTCGCGCAAGTTTGTTGTTGGGAGAGACGTTAATAAAAGAATAACATCACGGAGAGATCCAAGACCTTTTCTTCTGGGGATAATTTTCGCACCGCTATCTTGGTGATGAGTTCGCTTTTTCCCTCGTATCCCCGCCAGGTAGTGTTGCGACTCAAACAATTGCTGTCCCGTTCCTCTATAATAGTCCGGGGTAGATCTACCTGGTACATGCGTGGTACTTCTCGTTTTTTGTGAATTTCTTGTGTAAACTGAAGCTTTTTTGTGTTTTGCGTTTGAAACTTATGTCAATCTAGGTCATATTGTTTGCGCTTTTCTTGCGTAAAGTGAAGCCAAATAGCGTATTTTTGGCCTCCGGCGGGCCCTCCGGTGGAGCCTCCAGCGGGGCCCCCTCGGCAGGGGGGGGGCGAATTTGGCTCGCTTCGCTCGCCTGCCAACCGACTTACCGACTAAAGTCAGATAGTCGGCTTCGCCGACTAGCGACTAGGTATTAGTCGTGAAATGACAACCGACTCACAGCCCTACTGATTACCATCATTGGGTGTGCCGAATACCAGATACAAGTATACTCGTACTATCATGGTATATCCACGCCCAGGCTATACTAAAAGCACAAAAAACTACAGTACGTATTTTGAAAGTATAACATTTCAAGTTGGGTCAACCCTCAAGCTGCCATGGTAAATACGTTTATTTCCAGGCCGGCCTCAGTATCGGAATCCCGGCACCTCAGTATCTCGAGGGTTTTTTCATTTCTTCGGGCGCTCTCTTCGAGCATCGGCTGCGATGCCCCTCGCCCTTCGTACCCCCCGCTTACCTTGGCATGAACGCGTGGGGGGGCAGAGAGGGTGAAGCGAGAAGTAGGCACAATCTTGGATCTTGGGTGGCATGTTGAGCATCTATTTGAATCTTGAAAGGGTGGGGGGTAGTGACAAACACAAAACGGTAACTTTTTAAACTATGTGCACATAGTAGTAGTAGGAATCACATTTTGTCACTGGTCAGCCCTTTGTATCGTTTTGTGGGAGGTATGCTCAAGCATTCCTTTGGATCTTGACAGGGGGGCGGTAGCGCGTAAACACAAAGGGGTGAGTTTTTTAAAAGGGGGTTGTAGTGCGCAAACACAAAGGGGGGACTTTGGTGAGGTCAGCGTCAATCTGACGCGCGCTGTTTTGTTCGACATGTCGTGCGCCCTGTCTATCCCCTTTCCCACCGCCAAGATCACGATGTGTAACGTCGGCAGCTCGTATCCTTCGAATATCTCGTGGAAATCGTTGATCGAGGCTAATATTTATCCTCTGACAGTCGGCTACTGAATATTGTGCACGAAGCGGCAAGAGGCCGTGAATTCAAGAAGGTCGTTCAGCGTTTTATCGGGACCATCACGAGCACGCAACTAGGGCCCTTCACCTTGCGCATTTCAATATCTTCCTCAGGTGAACCATTTCGCTAAGTTTTGATTATGAGTACTCTGCCCAATTGACCCAAGTGCAAGCGTTTTCACCGAGCGTGCAACCTCGTCGTTATCCCCTACCTTGTTTTCCCCTGTGCGTGCGAAGTCCGTGGGCGTACCGCATGCATGCCGTATGTCGTGCGGGATGAATACATGGACTACATAAGCCGTATGCTGGGTCACGAGCGTGCCTTAAATGTGCAGTTTGTTGTTCGACGTATACACATAATATATGCAGGCTGCTCGTTGAGCGAGGAAACGAGCATAAGACTGGAGCTACGGTAGGGGGGTTATGTATAGATGCTTGTTTTCACCTGCACAGAGCCACTCGGACGAGAGATTTGTATTACAGCGCTGAACTCGAACGTTATGTTGTTGTTCTATACGCACCACCATTGGAGGTTCTGTTACGCAACGCCAACAAACTGTGTTGAGGTCCAATTTTCGGTTAGACTCGCAGCCATCCGTCCGAGTGGTCAAAACCCGGTAGCGAAAATGTGGGCACCCCCCCTATCGTAGCACCAGTCAGTCAGTTAACATTCGTTCAGTCATGATCAGATTCCTCATAATCCCGCCGAGCTTGCTAAGGATATTCTTGGGTGTAAGAACTACAGTATATCGAAAATGCCCGAACCACTCGATCCGACGTCCTGTTTTCACCATTCATCGCATTTGGTTAGCTTAACTCTCTGACCTTGTCTGCCAATACCAATCGGGGCCAACGTGAGATACCATCCGCTGGGCTGTCCTGCACGCCAGGGATATGTTGTGATGTGGGGTTCCACCCCTTTTAAGTTCGAGACGTCCTCGCATTATCACCGATAAGCACGCTCTTATACCCAACGCAGCGCGCGCCCAGCCTCGCCCCACTCGACAACGTCCAGGTCCCACCGCACCAGGCGACGATAGCTTCCCATCTGCGGACCAGAATCCCCTCCATACGTATACAATTTCAACAACCACGGGACCAAAACATGCACCCCCCGGTCGACACGGCCTTGCAAGATGTGGAAACCTCACTCGCATTGGGGGGGGTGCTGATTGGGCTAGTGCTCCAACAGCCAGCGGGCGACGAGAGTTGACCCCTGAATAACGTGAAGATCTCCCCGTACCCAGGCACGATAATGTCACATCTCCTGATCAGAGTTTCTTCCATACAGCTACAGCTTCAAAATCAGAGGACAAAAACTGCCACGCCACGGGGCGATACCGGCTTGCCCCATGGTTCGTACATTCCCGTTTGCATCTCAGCATACGACTACTACCATATCCTCAGGTATACTACATACTGCCGTGGGAAACTCAGGGCTAGCGCTACGGGCGGAGCCGTGCACGTACTGCTACTGTAGTCCAAGACGAGATGAGCAGGCCAGATATATAGCCAAGCGCAGCAAAATTTCGGCCACTCGCCGGCAACACACCTCCACATCAACCCCCTTCTCCCGTGGCCACCTATCGCTACAGTAAATTTCGGTGGTGAGCTCGGTGGGGAAGAAATAGACACAACTAATACAATAACCGGGTACGTATCCGAAAACGACCAAACCAACCAGGGCTGGTATACTCAGGTATGTCAGCGAAACAATGCAAACAAGCACCGGCATACTTAGACTTGCCACTCTCAGAGCGTTTTCCTCATAACCCGGCGCACCGACTGCAATTCAAGGATTGTTGGGCTAATAGGTGTACACTCTAGAACACCCGGCGATTACATCCCCGGATATCACAAAACCAACCAGGGCCGGTACACTCAGGTACGTCAGCGTATATACACCCTGCTCTATAAACATATACGCTCATGCCGCTCCGTGCGCTTGTCCTACCGCCGGGTGCACCGACTGTGACTCAAGGATGGGTTGGGTACAAAGTATATACGCGAGTATACTCGAACCAGACAAGGTTGATGCACCCGCACAGGTGGGCGATACGCACAGCACGTGTGTGCAAAACAATCCTCGCGGAAACATTGAACAATGTAGTGCACCATTAGGCGTGCCGAGTTGAGAAGTTGCCGGCACCTCGTGGTGTTCGCTACAGTACATTGTTCAACGTCTCCACCGGGATGCTTTTATGCCCCTTTTGTGCAACGGGAGGGTCCTGGCTATCAGTCTGTGCGGGTATGCCATGCTATTATATTCACAACGTTCACAACCTTGCGAAGACTGAACCAACTCCGTGCACATCCTTTGCCGCCGGTTGTACCGATTAGAATTGCAAAGATATGTTGGGCGTACGAGGTAACTCTAGGTTTTCCGCCTGGTGTATACCTAAGTATGAAAAAACCAGCGTTGTTACACCCGATGGTACGCTAGAGTATATACTCTACATGACAAAACCACAGGGTTACATCTTTTCATTTGATCCTCTCTGTGCGGTTCCCACATCACCGGGCGCACCGATTGCAAGTCTCGCCACGCTTTGTACACAGGCGGCGCCCGCTCGCAAAACGAATCAGTCGTGGGGAATTGCGGCTCGTTTTCGCACGACGAAAACGAAAATCGACCTCGGAACCGGTCGGGTACCGTACGAAATTCCAACACTATTTAAGAGCAAGTAGCAGCCTACGCTCAATGGTGACAACAAAAGCGGTGCTTTGTCTATGCTTGTATAAGCGCGACCCTCTCCGTGCGCTGTGCTTCACCATGGGTGAACCAACCGGAGTTATCGGCACGCCTTGTAAGGTTGCTTATATAGTCCAATTATTTTATGTCGGGCTTCCCTTTCCCCCAGGTGCACCGGCTGAGCTCATTGCGACACGTATCTAGAACTGGCCCTATCTCGTGCGCTTTCCAATCCTTTTAGCGCACCGACTAAAACTCTCGACTAGCCTTGTACAACGAGGGCTAGACCTAGGGATGCCTCTGTGCACCCTATCTTTCTCTAGCTCTGACAGCAAAACTTGCCGCGCGTTTTTAGAGTTCAATTTCTCCGTGTGTTTCCGACACCTCTGGGCGCGACAACTTCAGCTCTCGCCAAGCCTTGTATAGCTCGTTGCGTGGCGATCGATCGTGGTCCCCCGCCAACGACCCGGGGTCCTGTAACAAACGCACGAGGTTCAAGGTTTTAGCTAAAACATGCCGGCAGAAGATACCTTTGTCAGGTACACGACGAAAGCACGACGCAGCATGCCAGCGCGTCGGCGAACCGGCAGTTAGACACCGAGGCCATATATAGATACCTAGGTCATGGATTGGACAAGAACAATAAACGTCAGAGGTAGCGATAGCACTCAAAAATAAGTAGCCAGTCGTAGAGTTGTGTGTCTGGCCTACCCTGCCAATTTTTTCCGGGTCGGTTGTGGGGCGCTAGGGCCGATTTCAGGC
This sequence comes from Saccharina japonica, assembly GCA_008828725.1. NCBI lineage: Eukaryota > Phaeophyceae > Laminariales > Laminariaceae > Saccharina > Saccharina japonica. The sequence goes on from MEHQ01000164.1 coordinate 36,090, forward strand.
CTACAGCTCCTCAAGGGGAGAGCCTCAAAGTTTAGGTGTCACCACCGACGATGCAGATAATTTATTTCTAAAGAAGCAAACATCGAGGAGATCTACGCTGCTTTTAACAGTGGACTCTGGTAAATATAGTGAGCTATATATGCCCCGATACACTCTCAAATTGGCTGGCAAATACTAGCATGCAATATACATCGGATACGAAGGTATTGGGAAGCTCTTCATTATTAAACGGGCCTGCAAATACGAAGGTTCAACACACATCATAAACGAGAATATTGAGTAGGTCTTCAGTTCAGGAGCCCCGCCCGTGCTAAGAAAAAGACGACTGTCTTCAACAAGCCATACAGCACTAGACGAATATGACGGCTATATTGGAATGGAAGACAATTTCCACTACTCCGGGCGAAGGCGACGCCGACCGAAACCTGTAGCAAGATTAGCTTACTTGTACTACTTTCAGTCCAATTCGATGGTTAGGTAAGTATAGTGATAACAATTTATTCGTACAGGCCTCCAAGTGAGGAGCCTCGACATATACAAAAGGTTTAACGCTATCCCCGATACTGTGGTAGCAAGCGTGCTTACAATAGTTACGTACCTGGAGTAAGCAAACGAAGACCGCCTTGAAAGCGTACAGCAGCAACTCCGAAGTGGCGAAGATGGCAGCCATACTAAACACGAAAACCACATCAGTAATTCTGAGCGAAGGCGGCGCCCACCACATGCCCACCACAGAAACACATAGAAGGGCGAGGGAAGGAAGCGCCGAGAATACCACGCTCAAAAAAAACAACAACGCGATCACCCTTGCATCATTGGTCACAATGTCCCCGCCGTGAGCGCGGTACATCGCCTTGGCACGACGCACACCTGATAGATGATTGATCGAAGGGGATACAGGAGAGCGAGCATTTTGTCACTTTGGAGAGTCTAATACGTACGAAGTATTTATTTAATGTAGTTCCGAGGAACGACAAATACGTGCTGTGCCTCGGTGTAAATGTGCAGCTTTGTGCTAAGACCGGAGGGCTGTACGAGTTACTTCGAAACCCTTCGCCAGTTTTCAGCCGTACATACACGGTCGTGCTCGTTTTCAAGAGAATTTCCAAGTTGTAATTGCAACGTCCCATTCACATTCGCATCAGCGTTTACTGTCAATTGATAAACTACACAGGGCAGCAGATCGTCAATTGTCAAATTCCTTACGTACCGATTTCGAGTGCAATGTTATTTTTATGAAGTTCCATTCCAATCCCGATTTCAAGTTTAAGAACAATGTCAACTTAAATACTGCAAGTTCAGTTTTCAAATTTGAAATCGTTGCGTGGGGGGGTTGAGGAAGGGTGGATGTCGTGGCGTCTTGCTGTCGTATGTGGTGTATGGGATGGCTGACTAGCACATTGATGCTGCTTACTATCAACGGTAGTTCCTATGTTTCGATATGTGCCTACCGAAGCCAGATGACGTTGTTCCTCAAGTTGCACTTTCCGTTTTTTCAAGGGTGGAGGGTTGGGTAGGGCATATATAGAACTCCCCAAGATGGGTGCCTATATTAGCATGCATCTTTATGGGAGCGGCTAGACTAAAGTTAGTGTGGATCACACTATATTTCCCGAAAATAGATATGAAGGAGCCAGAGGGCCCGCTGCCCTGCTATGATATATACTACGGTTTGTGACATCCACCTCAAACGTACCTTCCGCGAAGCTAGTCCTGTATATGCTGATGCAAAAAAGAGGCTGCAGCAGCACATAGCTCACGGCGAACCTCACGTAGAGCATGAGGGCATCGGCCACCCAAAAGGCGTTCGAAAAGCGGACGACCACGAACCGCATTGGCCTGGAGAGGCAATCGATTGCGGCAAGCTTGCACAAAGACCTGGCCACGGCCCGAGAGATGTCGAGTGACAACAGAAGGTGTCAGGCCCACCTTACGTATGATACGGGGTACGTAGGACTTTCGGGAAAAAACGATTTAGACTGGACAGACGGGTCTCCTCTACTGTGGCTACCTTCCATGGGAACGATATTGCATATCGATTTCGTCGGAATCCCGCCTGTGTTTCAGAATGGTATTTGGTCTAGATACTATAGGAGCCATGGGATTGGTGAGGGGGTAAACCGTACATTATTATCGAGATTCAGTTTTTGGGCGTAGTGTAATTAATATGAGTTTGGTACACTCTTTAGGAAGCACGCGTCGCACTGCGATGTTATGAGTGTATGGGAGCACGAGAGTACTAAGCACGGGGCATACCGTGTCTTTGATAGATCATCGCGAAAGGGCGGGGGGCTTCGTCGCACACACACCACCTAGGGCGCGCACGAGTGGCGTTGAAAAGCGATGTGATTTATTTCTAACTATAGCAAAACACCCCGACTCGTAGTACTGCTTAAACAGACATTTTGTCACGTGCAAACAAATAGGTCACGTGTTGTGGGTCACGGGTCGTGACGTCAGTCTTCCTTGGAACAATATGGTCCAATGGCTGCCATGTGTTGATCACTCTATCTTCTGGAGGCCATGGTGACGGCACAGTGTACCCCACTGTAGATTCTACAGAATTTATCCGCGCCCCCTCTGGAGGTCCATCAAACGTTCGCTATTCGCGGAGTAACCCCCCCCTCACAGCCACTCTCTTGGTTGTTATGATTTGAAACAAGTGATGCGTAGTACAGTAGTGCAGTAGTCCAGTAGTACAGTAGTACAGTAGTACAGTAGTGCAGTAGTGCAGTAGTGCAGCAGTACAGTAGTACAGTAGTACAGTAGTGCAGTAGTGCAGTAGTACAGCAGTGCAGTAGTACAGTAGTGCAGTAATAGTGCAGTAGTAGTGCAGCAACAGCCCCCTCGACAGCGGGCGTATTCTCCCAATATAGGTCGCACGAAACTTGTACATTGGTCGAAGCAGAAGAACCAGTCGTACGCACCGGTACGGTAACCACCGGCGAAACTAAATAAAGGGGAAGCCCTAGGATAGATCGCGGCCCTGCCACACCAACACTCACCCCAGCGAAGAGTGCGTTACCCGGCGACATGACTGCCAAGCGGTCACATCGTTGTCTGCCGAGGACCAGCGCAACGCCACAGATTCTCCGACAGTAGCCGCCACCATGTTCGCGCCCACATCGGAGCTCCATGATATGCTCGCCGCCCAGAACACCATCAACATGATTCTCGAGCTGCTGTTAGTGCTATGGTTGCACTCGGGAACCATGTTCCAGCTGCACTCACACGACAGAGTCGTTATCACCCACGGACCCTTGCAGTCGACACTTTCGTGGGTAGTGCTGCTGTCAAGAGAAGCAGGGCCGGTCGTGAAGGCAGCCATCGAGCCGACATAAGCGACGATGCCCACGGCAAGCCACAGGTATCGAAACAGTGTCGCCCAGAAGGCCCAGCTGATCATTCGGGGAGTGGATGTGATAGCCAGAGATGCAACCTGTGGGTACGTATACGTAAGCACGCAGTGAGATACCTGATACGGCAGGAGCGTGCTGAAGCGAATATATGATAATGCATTTGAGGCAGGGTGCCAGCTGCAAACCATACGACACCTGGGCTTATACGGAAGCGCCGATGTGATATATAGGGGGCGTGCTAAAGCGAGTATATATGTGTTGACAGCAGGGTGCCGATTGGAACCCAAACACAACCTAAGCACAGGAGTAAGCCGTGTGACGCTGATGTGGTTTCACTTTGGTCGGGCCACTTGAGACAACATCACATATCATGCAGCCCCAAATAACTGTTTAGTGGGCGCAGTATTTGATGGTTGTCGGAGTGGAGGTGGCGGACAGGGATGCAACTATGGGCATGCGGAAGCACCGGCGTTTTGAGGGGTGTCGTGCTGAAAATAAGTTTTTGATATCGTGTTGAAGTTAAATCGTTGCCAAACCGAGTGCGCGGTTACAGGACAGACACAAATAAGATACTCTGGAGTGGAAGACTACACCAAGAAACAAATAAATAGGAAAATCATATAGCAACACGTGGTGCCGACTGAAACAACGGCACAAATCGAGCATGAACAACACACATTCCCCACGGGCGATGGTGAGTCGGTTCGCCGTCGTGGATCGTCACAAGCCATTGATAAGGTCTGGTCCCCCCTCCCCCTTCCCTCCTCGAGCTTACTTAGGACCAATTTATGTGGGTCTAAAATGTAAAGCAGACGTAGGCGAATTGTACAGACATGTGGATCTAACACGTGATGCAGAGATAGACGAGTTAGCCAACGACACACAACAAGAAATGTCTGCACTACGGTTAGCCTGCTTATCCTTGCCTCATACCAGTACGTGGGCCATGTTATCGCCCGGATGGGGATGTCTACTAGCCTACCCAGTCAGCTGACTGTGTACTATGTATTCCAGTAGGCTGTCCTTTCTGACCAACAAAGTACACCAGGGGTAACTGTCAGGGTGATATGGAGTCTCGGCATTTCTCCCCGTGGCGGACCCCTCTCTACGCGCTACTACAGTGGTACGGCTGGTCTGGAAAATCAACGCTCGATGACTAAGTAGGGGAGACTTTCATTTCTGACGAACACAGCTCACCTTGAGACTTGCTGTTGACACGTGTACCCCATCTAGGCACAGTACGCAGTAGGAGATCGCGGCGCAAACGACAGGAAGGATCGTTGCTACTGGCTTCAAAACAGGGTACGGCAATCTACATAGCGCCACCGTCAGCACCAACATGTAGACGCCCATGAACACCTGCCGGGAAAAGTCGATCTCGCGAAGGTCAGTGTCAGGCAATGAACGCACCCACGAGCACCAATGAAGCATGTACCCGCCAGCATGGCACCGCTCAATCTTCGCATGGCTTCAAATCTGATTGTGGCAACGACCTCATACGACGTTGATATTACAGTAGAGTGCAGTGTAGCGCTCGTCGCTAAGCATGACTTCTTGAATAGAAAGTGAGTAGCGCCCCCCAACCCTTGAGCCTGATATTCTTACTGAAATACCTGGTAGACTACTTATGTTTGTCGCTACGTAGGAACAAACACTCGAGGCAAGCTATTAGATAACTGTCATCTCCTTAATCTGAAAAGTCATATATCCATGGCAGACAACCAGACAATCCGGGAGTCATGTACCGGGTTGTGAGCAGCCAACCGGACGATACTTCGACTGCCAACCCAACCAACCAGATACAAGTTGTGATCCCTTACTAGTAGGGCGTCAGGGTTTCCAATATTTATATCGAGGCGTTTTACCTGAAGTGGCTGTTACTGAAATTCCAACACTACGAGTAAAACCTCCAGAAATGTATTAGTTTGCAATGCCGTCCACAAGTTGACAACAGTTATCAAGGCCCACCTAAAGCGAGCGAAAGCTACCCGTCGTGAAATACTTGTGTTAGCCCAGCACGCTTGACAGCCCGACTGACCCCATGTTGGGTTCTTGCTGACTATTACTGAAGTACATATCTCGGTGTTTCTCGTGCACAGTATATAACTCTAACAGGATTTTTCCCCACCTGCAGGGGCGTCGTGTAACGGCTCAAGAATAGAAGACCGAAGGACGCGGTCAACACCGATGTAGCAACCAGGAGGCAGTCCATATGCACCCATGGCAGGCTGTCCCATGCGCCCCACACCCTTGTCTTCCAGATGGGACCCAGTACCGCCAGCGCACTTGGGAAGAAATACACCGCCTGAAATACGGGTGGGTGGGGGTCGGGGGGTAGTGTCGTGACTGAGTAGGGAGGAATGCTCGACGGCGGCAACACGCGGTGGGTGCTGGCGAGATGAAAAAAACTCGTTCAGGCAGGCTGCGAGGAAAGCATAGTTTAGTTTCGGTTTTTCTTGTTGAATATCTTGACTCTCCGCAAACTTCATAGTTGTGGTTTCGATTTAAATATTTAATTCATACAATTCACACGAGCATGTACCAGACATTACTGTAATTCAAGGCAGTACTTGCATGAATGCCGGCACTCGCTGCTGTATACCTGGCATTTGATCGCTATAATAGATGAGAATCATGTATTCACACTCTATCGGAGTACCAGGTGGTACTTTGCCTTCTGAATGGCCAGGCTGAAGAACCATAAACAAAGAATCCGGTAAGATCTTCCAGGGGTATGGCTATTCGGTGCTTGTGGGCCAGGAAGCCTTTGTTAGTGGGATCAAGGTACCAACCCTAAACCCTAACCATGACCCCAACCCGGACCCAAAGCGGGCCAGAACCAGGCCAGAAACGCGGCTGCACGCCGCCTTTAATTTGGTTTTCCAGATTCCGACCTTTGGGCCACGGTTTGCTTCATCTTGGGACGGCAAGAGCGAAACATTGGCGATGAACAGTGGTGAATACAGCAACGACCACTGCTCGATTAGGGGGTAATGCAAATTGACAAGTTGATATCCAAGTTGTTTTGGAAGCAGTTGTACGGCACGGACGCTACATGATCCCACCCGTACTGCTGAGTGCCTACGATGCTCGTAGATGGCAATAACACCAACGTTATAACTGTGTAGTCGCTACCTTCAAGGGAGGATATATACACATGCACGACGCGGTCTGGGCTGGTGTGCCACCTACCAACTTAGCCTAGGCCCTGGACCCTACCGTCGACCCTTGCTTTTCAGGCATGCCTGAAAAAATGCCTGAGCTACATTTGCAGACGTAGGCGTGTCTCAACTGCTCTTTGCACGCTTATATTGCCCATCCTTGGCCAAACACGCGCCAGGCACGTCTGAAGCCAATTTCTGCCACTTTCAGTAACTGTATAAAATTACGCCGTTTGTCCGAAAGTCCTCACGTCAGTGGAAAGGGCACACATGAAATTGAGGGTCTGTGCATACCTGAAAAAATGCCTGAAGTACGCTTTTCTGAAACAGGCGTGCCTGAACCACAGCTGTTGTGGTTCAGGCGTGCCTGAACCACAGCTGTTGTGGTTCAGGCATTCTGCCTCATGAATAAAAAAGAGCGAAGGTACTGTAGTGGTATCAGGTCCGTGTCAGGCATTTTGTTGTGAAGTGAACACGCTTATAGGCATTCAGGCATCTGCCTGGATTTAGTTGAACCTCATTATTTGATGCGTGCATCGTGCATGCCTGAACGACGAGGGTCTACTAGACTCCCGCTCAAGGTGAATAAGTAGGGTGCAAAAATACGCAACCCACGCGGTGTTTCTCTGCCCTTCCCCGTTCACCATTGTTGAGGCTCTGAGTGTGGCCAACCAGTCGTTAGGCTCTTAAATACCCCGCTCTTGAATACGAAGCCGTTCTTAAGTAGGCTGCTTTTGTCTAAAATAGAGCTGCCAGCTGGCTGGCTTCTACTGCTGACTTTTCAGTTGGGAGGGAAGCAAGTCGACCAACTGGCTTAATGTTATTTGTAATTCAGAACCGAGGGGTGGTGGTAGTGGTGGTGGGGGTGGTGGTGGTGGTGGTGGTGGGGGCCTCTGTATGTTGTCGTAGCCTGCCATATATTTGGAATTCGTGTGACAAATTGCTGCCGTGCGCCTGCCGGCAGAGCGCTGAGGCGTTTCGGCTTCGGATTTGCCGTGAGTCTGGGGGCAAGGGCGAAACCGGCTCTCTCGCGCCGCGCTGGCCCGCCGTCTCCCGAGCACGGGTGGTACCCCTCACTGATCTGCAGTCGTTAGTTTATTCGCTTATCAATATAATCAAAACACATTACAACACACAGCTCGGGCCACGAACGCGCCAGTCGGACACAATAAAAGTACTTAGCTCAGAAGTTCCAATGATACGTACTGTAGAAGACCGCACTCCAATACCTCGACAAGCCAGCTGCCATTATAAAAGTAGTCGGCCGTTACATACAAATTCCAGCAGTCAGCAAAGACACTACCCCTGCTGTTGGTAGTGTACGTACGTAGTATATACATAGCACCTGTATTCAGCAATATAAAAATACACAGAAGCGAATTGTCGTTCGATGCTTTGTTAGAACTACTACTGCAGTGGGGAGATAGGACTTGGCACTTCCAGCAGCAGGTGGTAGGGTAGTAGGGGCTAGGGGGATGATGGGAATTACTTGTATATAGGTAAGTGTAGTGTATGTGATGAAGGCTAGAAATGGCTGCAGTAGAGATACTCATTTATGAAGGGGGTTACGTTTTAGGTCTACAGTAGTTTGGTCAAGTATTCAGATATGATCGGTAACAGCTGCGTATGACTGAAGTGATTGTATGCCTGTATTCCCTCCCGTTCTATTAAAATATGGGGATGGTGTGATTGGAACAAGCGCTATACATTGCCAGATGGCCGGTATAATAACATACTATCACGGCGGAACATAGTAAATAGGACCAATTTGTTTTACGAGTAAAAGTACGTAATTATATAGGTTTTTGTCTGTGCCGTAGGTCCTATTTACTACGATCCCCCGTAATATTGTATCTACTGTATATACAGCAGTACAGCAGTACTACTGTGGTAACCAACCGATGGTATCCAGGGTTAATTTGGACGGGCCAGATCCGGTTCGGCGTGGGATCACGATGCCAAGTGCAGATAGGATAGGCACAAACAGACCTTTTGCGTATGGGGAATAAACCAATGAACGTTCTCCACTAAAACATTCCAGTGTCAAGTTAAGGATAGTCGTCGGTGTGTATCTACTAAGAGCTCGCTTCGGTTCCACGTCTCGTGTGCAGTGCACAAATGTTTGCGGGCTACTGTAGTACCAGGTATCAAACAACGTATTATCGTACATTTCTGGACCGAGTTGTGTGATACAGCAACAACACTGTTCCTAGGCAGCACACAGGCAACCCTGACGTCTCCAGTTTAGTATGTGGTACTACTTGTGCTACCAGTGTTGGAGTACTGCCAGTACGTATACTGGAACACAGGGCTCATCCCTCACCCAACGTTGTTGTAAACCACCCAACGACGTAGCAAGCTGTTTTGTTCTACACTACTGCGCACAGCAGCAGTAGCACAGCAGCAGCAGCAAGAAAAAAACACGGACCCGCCAATACGAAAACCATAGCCAGGGCAAGGTTTGATCCTTTACTGTGACACCCATTACGACCGACTTTGACCGTAGCCTGTGTGCGTAATGTGTCGGGTTCGATATGGTGCTCTAGCCCACGATTCTTACTCCACCCTTTCTATATAAGTTTCGCATACAAAATGCCTTACATACGCAGAGCAGGACAGCAGGACCAGTAGCGCCCTCCCACGCCTTGTTACCGGGTTACACGTGGGTTACAGGGTACGTGCTGTAGGGCAGTACACACTCCTTTTTTGTGGGCCTGCACTACTGCTACTAATATCTGCTGTGTGTGGTATGTGTGGTAGACTTACCGCCAGAAAGGTGATTGCCACATTTATGCTGAACGCCACAGCCCATGCCCTATTTGTCATTTCGTCAATACGAGTAGTGGTTTCTGCTGTTGGTGCTCCCAGTAGTCCACTTCCTCCATCACTGCCAGTGAGGAGACGCAGGGGCTTGGTTGCAGCGGGGCCGTTCCCTGACTCGGACAGGGGTTCTCCCTCCCTCGCGGTGAGGCTCTGTGTTTGAGATATCGTGTCTACTGGTATACCTCTCATGCTGGGTGTAGAATCGTTATGCTGTGAGCTGTGAGGAGTGTGTGAGCTGCGAGCTACCAATTGTATCTCAGTGTTCAGTGTGCATTTGTTGATACAAAAGAGCGGTACCATTTGTGATTCGTGAGAGTGCGGAGATACGAGACTGACGACGTATAAGAGTATTCATTCGTACTCGCTCTCGTGATTTTGTCGTTCCGGTACACACGGACAGGTGGTTGCAGAAGTTTGGCTTAAAACACACAATTTTCCCGTAAAAAATGGCCGTCTGAAACAGACAAATCGTCAACATATCATAGCGACTTTATACTCGGGTTATCTAATATACTCCAGGCATGTACCACTGTAGGCATCATGTGCCCCCCCCCACCGTCTGCCTGGTTGGTGAAAACCCAACGCGCTCCGTCCCGGCATTGTAGGGATGCGAGGGTCTATGGTCATATGACTACGGCCGTGCACAACATGAGTACACCCCCCCCCCCCCCCACCGCCACGGCGTCGGGGCCACAATGAAACAGATATTAAACCAACACGCGTGTGTGTGGAGGCGTCCCTGTCTTACAAGATGCGACATTTATTCAGTTTTTTTTTGTCTTTTTCTCATAATATTTTACACCATAAGGCATTCCCTTCAACTCCTTTCCCATAATAAAAAACGAAGATTGGGAGCAACACCGTTGGCTCCTTCACGAGCTATCTCCCCTGACCAAGGCAGATACCAACCTCTTCACCAAGGCGGTCAGATTTATAAGGGTGTTCACTGAGATTAAATTATGTTGAAAACTATGGCACAAAGCTTATACGTAGGGCCAGACCTTTTTCTTGTTAGTCAAACTGCTGCAGGAGGTGTGTTTTCGGAACGCCGAACGTTTGATAATCCGAAATACGGGCATCCGTGCATAATGACACTGGAGGTGCAACAGACAGTATGAGCTTAAAGTTACCTGTACACGACTACAGCACGCAACGAAGATGGTAGACCATGAAGCGAACCCCGAAAAAATATTCGACGCCAGTTGTTCTGATATCTAAAAACATTGAATAATGAATAGAAGAAATATTGCAATTACCGGCAAAGGACAGGCAGTGTAAGACATGCTGGGTTCGACTCCGTCGGTGGTTGCGACGCGAGTGTTATAGAATATATGGTAATGAGGGGGGGGGGGGGGGGAATTCGTTATTAAGTGCAGTCTCCAATGTCTCCACAAAGGTTTGTTCACGCCCACGTTGGGGGGGGGGGGGGGGCAGGGGCCCTGGGCTTCCTAGGAGCAGTTGGGGTTTTGCTGTCGCTATAGATCAGCCGATTTTTCTAATTGATAATTGCCTTTCCGATGAGCATGAAAATCAAAACTATTGTTTTATTAATTGTAAGAGGTGTACTTTCCTCATGTAAGAGATGTACTTCCCTCGTGTAAGAGATGTACTTCCTTCACAGTCATTTTTTTCACTGTAAACTATTGTCAGTTGTGACACCCGTCGATGACAAAAGAAAAATGAAATCGGCATAGGCAGTCTCAGAATATCGAAGATCTAAAAAAATCTGGATTTATGGGCGAGGTACCTCGCTCATGAATGCAAATTCCCCTAAATCCTCGATTTTACGAGCCTGTCAAGTTTGATTTCAATTTTGTTTTCGGACGCATGCTACGATAGAGGTGCACCATGTTTTTTCTGAGCTCCTCACTTAAGGAGCGTCATGCCTCACCGAAAAAAAGACTTTGGAGGAAACTAAAAGTGCTGCCGGATGATAAATATCATGACCGAAGTATACTCTGAAACATTATTCGTCACAAAAATGAAAGTCCGACGAATTTGGGTTAAGGAGCCCGATCGTTCGGAAAATGATTAAGCCAAAAAGTGCTACCTCTACCGTAGCACGTGTCTTCGTGGATCGATACCTACCATCGAGGAACACATGTTCTAGGTGAAAGTTTGATCGTGAGCGAAATACAACTTTTAAACAATAAAAAAGTACTAACATCGATTTTCATTATCATCGAAAAGGCAATTCTCAATTGGGATAATCGGCTGTTATATACCTGGTACACGGTTGTAACCCTAACCCCGACCGCCCAGAATTTGTTCGGAATGAAGATGATTGACGTAGTGGGGAGATATTGTGGGCACTCCTGAGTATGCTTACTGGCGATGGGTAGTGTATTGTACTCGTAGTGCAAACTACAACTAACTTTGGAAATTAATTTACTGCTGTAGAGCGCCATGAAAGCTATTCGATGGGATACGTCTACTCGTACACATGATAGAACGAAAACCTTTCTCGGATAGCACACCGTAGTGACATTGAACAGACACATCTTTTGTCTGCCGCGTTACCGGCCAAACGGTGGCAGTAACACCAGCACTTACGGGCAATGTGTTGCTATATACGGGCGATATGCGGGTTGATACTGGCAGTAGGCAGTGGTCATCATGTATCACGGTATCATGATGCGGGCGCATACTCGTGGTCCCAACTACAGTACCAGACGTGCCAGGTACCAGTGTCGTTTGGCATGATGTCGTGGAAGCTGTCGTGAGGTGCGTCGTGTTGCTGTTCTTGTACCTATATATACCTGGCAGTTTTACTACTACGGTGGTACGTATTTGTCGTGCATAGCAGACAACACAACTTTACGCACCACGACGGAGGACTCGTCGTATCAGCTCTATACGAGGTATGAAGGGAGAGCGAGGCCATAATCATGGAAGACGCGTGCTCTGATAGAGGTAGCACTTTTCGCTGAAACGTTTTCTGAATGACATTATTGTGGTAATATACAGCAGTATTCAGTTCATAGTTGCTCGATGAGATTTTTAATTTGGTAGCCTTTTCAATCCTCTAAAAGCAGTTTTGACTACTGCAGGTATATAGGCATAGAGCTCCTCAAGCCACCACCCTCACAAATGGCATGGTGCACCTGCATGCAGGCTACCGTAGCATGCGTCGGAAGGAACGGCAAGCAAACCTGAAAACCGAACAATGGGCATCAAGACCCGCCGACTCTATTTCCATATGGTTAGGTGGGCATCAAAGCAAAATCTAGGTGATGTTAGTGGTGATACTGTAGATGGATGCTGCCATTTACTACTATAATGTCTGTCTGCCTGCAATTGCGTAGCGCGATCCAGAGCGCTTAAGCTCTGTCTTTCGCCATGGGCAGGGAGGCTGGGTGCCACCAGCTGTCGACCCTCTAGGTATCACGTTGCGTTCCGTGGCGCACAGCCGTCGCCGTCACTCTGAGTTGTCGGCGTGTTCCTCGAGCCGGTCCCCGAGGGATGAGGTAGGTTCTGACTGGCTCTATCACGGTTGGGGATAACCTATTGATTGACGGCAACTGTGACGTGCGGCGGGCTCACGCCACGACTTTGCATCGAACAGAACATCACAAAGCAGCATACATGCACGGGGTATCCGCAGAATAAGCAGCAGCAGCAGCAGCAGAACACCGGGTCTCATACCGCGCCGAGCCCTGGCTGCGGCACAATTCCGGGCGTATTGAAACAGCACTCTAGGTAGCCTTGCTGCTGTCGTTCACTTAACAAGAGGTTTAAGTGTGGAAGCTGATTGTGGTTGGCCAAGTACATGCCGGAGGCCGCTGGTTCTTTCTAGAAGATCGGCGCTGAATAATTTGTAGAGCCATCGAGGTTCCGCCGCACTTGGGTAGGATAAGGTGCGACGCGTGCCGTGATAGAGGTACAGCAGCACGTGTTGCCTGAGTTTGGTTCTGAAAGACTGGCCTCCTTACCACAAACACTTCATTCTTTCATTCTTGTCTTGCAAGACATTTCGTGGTAAATTTTGACCATGGGATTGTCCGTCGGCTATGTAGTACTTTTAGTTTAGTCGAAATACTGTTTTGGTGGGTTATAGAGCTCCTCAGGCGACTGCGCTCATAATACAAATTGTGCAGCTCTAGCATCTCGTTGTCCCAACCCTTCATCATGCATCCCTCCATATCTCGACAAGGAGTCAGAATGGGTACGGTACGGTACTGAAACAAGAAAACACGTCATATTTCGTTCCTAACCACAATTTCCCGATCGGCACCGCCGTTAAGTTTTGTTCACGAGCTGGGCCATCCCGCGATGAGGTGACGTGTTCCCGTCTCCGACTCTTTCCCATCCCCACTGTCTGCCCATTTCCTACTATTGGCATGCTGCCATCGGCCCAGTCCTGACTATTCCCATCCTGCTGTCTGCTCAGGTGTTCCCGTCTCATCTCGACGTTGGAACACAGCTTCCCCCAGTGCGCATCTCACTGTCTGTTCGGGCCGATAGTCCCATTCCATCACCGCCAATGTTTCGTTCTCCCACGCAATGACCATGGATGCAACTGGAGTACGTATGCATGTGCAACTTTGGGTGTGAAATAGTAGTGTAAATATACATACAGCAGTACATAAACTATTACGAGTAGACTTGATACTGCAAATATTCGCGTACAGTTTGGATTTTTTTAATTCTATCTTCCCCTCTCAATTCCTAGAAACAAGGTGGAAAATTAAGCTATATACGAAGTATGTATCAACCACCAATCGGTCAAACTCACACCTGACTATGACGTATTTCGCATAGGTAAAAAAAACAACGGGCGAACATTTGAAAACGGACAAAAAAAACACACACACCACACACCCGGCGCAAGCACAAGACTTAAGACATGACGACGATTGACGACGTGGAGGTGGATGCTTCCGGCCGCTCTGCTTCGTCGCCTCAAACAGAACCCAGCAGGCAACCCCAGTTCCAGCGCATTACACGTCGGAAACGAAAGCAGCTGCGAAACAAAAAACGGTACCAGTACACGAAGAGGACTTGGTAACATTACCTCTCCCCAGTCGTTATCTCCAGCTCTCGTTCACGAGCAAGCGTTTTCCCAGCCATTCCGGACTGTACTTCCCGACCTTATTCCCAAACTCTTTTCTTTCGACCAATGACTCCTAAAGTTCCCCGATCGTTTCCCGTCCAACCAAGAAATGGTGTAGTCCTATACCATCCCGACTCTGTTCCCCACTCTGTTTCCCACTCTGTTCCCGAGCTATTGCCGACTCGTTTACAAGTCATCGCCCGTCCCCTCCCGTACCGCTAAAAGCTTGTATATTCCCGTTATATTCCGTCAACCACAATACTTTAGAGTTGCCTCCCGTCTTCGTGAAAACCCGGTACCCGGAGGCGGGTACCTGGAACCGTTGGTACCAGAACCGTCCCGGTTCCGTTTTTATTACCCGCGGTACCCGGGTACCCGTTAGTTACGCTTGACGGAGCCCCCGATAGACGGAACACGGGCCTCTCAACCACTAGCGCACAGCGCACAGCATACCCTACCTTGCTTCCCACAACACGCCATACACACAGTGATAGTTTTTAATCTCTACTTGTTACCTTGGATTGTATTATTATTTTTCACAGGAATGTTCGGTAGGGTACGTACCGAACTGTACCGGGGGTATTTTCTCGGTAAATACCGGTACCCGACACTTCGGTAAGCTCGGTATGGCCTCGATACCGGTACCCGACACTTCGGTAAGTTCGGTATTTTTTAAATACCGGTACCCGACACTTCGTTAAGTTCGGTATTTTTCCATTACCGGTACCCGACACTTCGGTAAGTTCGGTACGGCCGCCCAAATATACCCCAGGTACCGGTATACCCTCGACCGCAATACCGGGGATACCGGTATTTTTTCGGTACCGGGCTCGATACCCTACCGAACACTTCGGCAACTTCGGTACTTTTCCAATACCGGTACCCGACACTTCGGTAAGTTCGGTATTGTTTCGATACCGGTACCCGACACTTCGGTAAGTTCGGTACTTTTGCAATACCGGTACCCGACACTTCGGTAAGTTCAATACTTTTACAATACCGGTACCCGACACTTCGGTAAGTTCGGTACGCATACCCGAACATACCCCGGGTACCGGTATACCCTTGACCACAATACCGGCGGTGATCGGGGCGGCCTCGATACCGAGGAATCGTGTATGTATGCAATGCGGACACACATTATGACATTATACAAGGTACCTGGTATTTATTTGTGGCAGCAGCAGCAGTCTTCTCTATATTATTCATGTATCCATCAGGTCCTTGGCTCTGGGGTGACACAACGTACTCATCGCACACCCACCATGAACGGCTGCAGACACAACATAATAATCGCTGATATTACGGAACGAAAGGATAGGTGATACTATCACCAAGTCGTACCGGTGGGGTTCGAGGCGCCGCCGAGGCGTTGCTATGGCACGCTCTGCGTAGCCTCGTGTAGTGGGAAAAGCTCCGATTGCTCACCTGAGAGAGTACTCGTATCATGCATCCTATGTACGGACTTCAACGCGACATCTCGAATCCATCGCTGCTCTAATTGTATTCAAACAGTGATGTGCCATCAGCAGCTGCAGCAGCACTACGCGAGGTGGCCGATGATCTAAACTGTATGCCGAGCTTCGACGTTGGGAGATTTGGGTATAGAACGGGCTTCAGGCGTAGCACTCGATGGCAGTGGCACGCGTGGACTGTATCAAATATACAGTAGAGCCCACAGCAGCAGCGCATTGCCCAAGTTGGAGCTGCTGCTTCTGCCCCTCTGGTACTGTGTCCTGTTGTTGCTCTTGCTGGGGCTGGTACTGCTGCCAGCCGTGCTTCCGATTGCTACGTGGTTGGGATGGTGGCGGCAGCATTGCCATTTTCTCCGTCATTGGCGCCGCCATCTGTTTGCTGTTGCTACAAGTACATATTTATTCAGGGTATGCTCGGTAACAAGGGTACGTACCAAAGTATACCGGGGGTATTTCCTAGGTAAATACCGGTACCTGACACTCGGTAAGTTCGGTATTTTTCCAATACCGGTACCCTACACTTCGGTAAGTTCGGCATTTTTCCAGTACCGGTACCCGACACTTCGGTAAGTTCGGTATTTTCTCAAAACCGGTCCCCGACACTTCGGTAAGTTCGGTATTATTTCAATACCGGTACCCGACACTTCGGTAAGTTCGGTACGCTCACCTAAATGTACCCCGGGTACCGGTATACCCTCGTCCACAATACCGGGGGTACCGGTATTTTCTCGGTAGTGTGCTTAATACTCTACCGAACACTTCGGTAAGTTCGGTACTTTTTCAATACCGGTACCCGACACTTCGGTATGTTCGGCATTTTTTCAATACCGGTACCGGACACTTCGGTAAGTTCGGTACTTTTTCAATACCGGTACCCGACACTTCGGTATGTTCGGTATTTTTTCAATACCGGTACCGGACACTTCGGTAAGTTCGGTACTTTTTCAATACCGGTACCCGACACTTCGGTGTGTTCGGTATTTTTTCAATACCGGTACCGGACACTTCGGTAAGTTCGGTACTTTTTCAATACCGGCACCGGACACTTCGGTAAGTTCGGTACGCGCAACAAATATACCCCTGGTACCGGTATACCCTACCGAACTTGCCTTTGTAAATTTTTGTTTCGCCTCCCCACGCCCCACCTCCTCGATTTCACAGAGAATACGCACAGCCTCTTCTAATTCGCATTTTTAGGTATCGAGAGATACGGAATGAAGTGTTGTCCACCCACCCACGTCACCACGCCTCACCACCCCGCCTGAAAACCGTTCACGCCGCTCAAACACAAGAGTGGAGCAAAATATACATGTAACCCCGGGTACCCGCGTACCCGCGGTACTGGAGAATACGCACAGCCCCCTCTCTTTCGCATTTATATTCATCGAGAGAGACAAATGACATATTGTCCTCCCACCTTCCGCCTCACTACGCCTCACCACCCCACATGAGAACCGTTCACGCCGCTCAAACACAAGAGTGGATCAAAATGTACATGTAACCCCGGGTACCCGGGGTACCGAGTACCGCGGGTACCCGGCACGGTACATGTCGAATCCCGCCCCAGGCGGTACTGGTCCCGGTTCCAATTCACGAAGGCGGGAGGCAACTCTGCCATACTTTCCACCCTCCCGTCCCGCTCCCATCCCGCGGTAATTAAACGCTAACTTTTCCAAATTGCCGTCCCCTGGGAAGACAAAAAACAATGCAGCCTGCGGCAGGAAAACCTGTCCCATACCGTATGGCACGTTGCCTCCGACACTGCGCGTACCCTTGGTAAAAATCGGCTTTGCCGCATCATTCAAGCCAGTATCATAACATTTACAAGCTACACAACTAACCAATCAGGAAACTGCGGCCACGAGATCCCTTTCCCTCTGCCTGCTGCTAGAGCACCTACCCGGGGACCCACCAGGGTATGCCACTAGGAAAAACATGGTTCTAGACAACTGCTCAAGGAAACAAACCATGAATTGAACGACTTTGCAACCTAATAGCTACGAATAATACAATTGAATATAATAGCGTTTTGCACTTCTTGGCAAAAAGAAAAAGGGTTTATGTAAGCATTTCTGCCGAAATCGGGGGAGAATATGAGACGCTAGCCCTTAATAGGGACCTGCCTAGCCTGTGTGTGTTCTTCACTCTGTGTCGTGTACTGTATTCAAAAATAGATCGAGGTAAAGCAAATATTATCCCATCATGTCTCCGCTATTACTGTTACATCATCAGTAAACCCAGTAGTGTCGGCTCTTATTGCTTATCCCAGAGAGATGCAAAGCATGCGTGTGGCGAAATATACTGTGAGACAGCGAAAGCTAGACATTCGAAATATCGTGTTCCAGAGATATACTAATTATGTGGTCACAGACTGCTGTGAGACAGAGAAACCACAACAAACAACACAATAATAAGAAAGCGTAAGTGAAATGTCAACGTGCCGAGTGCGAGAACGACTCAAAACTAGCCCGGCCACAAAATACAACAATAATAAGCGAACATACACAGTAATAAATATGAAACGACGCCTACATACTGTAGTAGTACAGGAAACCTACAGCAGTAATAAGAAACAGGCTACTAAGAAAGCCGAGCTGAGATTCAGAGAATAAAACGGAACTCGGGACTCGTTATCTTGTAATTAGGGTAGAAAGCACCCTCTCTCAAATACGAAATCCAGCCTGGACATGATCTCCTGTTTCTTATTGGGTGTTCTGTACTGCTGTAATACGAGTGACAAAAAGTGTCGCAAGAAAACCTTCCAGCCACTCAATTGGTCGTATTCACAGATGACGTGTTTTTTCGATTTTATGAAAAACGGTTGCAGGACGAGAAGTTATCCGCACAACTAACTAGCCGAAGCTCACGAATTTCGTCTCGTCTTACGGTCTCCTGTTGAGTTGGAAGTCGAGGGTTCGAGTCTCCGTATGTATGAAGATTTATTTTCTTAAAAATGACGCCAACTGTCGAGAGCGCATTTTATAGCGTAGGTAATGAGCACAATTCGACGAGAGTTGACGGGGCGAAAGAAAAGTGCTGAACATCATCTCGGGATAAAAATGCAAGGCACGTACCGTAGTGGGGAGGGGGGAGAAGAGCCTACTTCGTGACCCCGGATCTGATGTACGACTAAAGAAGGAGAGATAGTAGAAGGGCGACTATAATAAATGGGATATAAAACAAAACAAACCCCCCAAAAAATATCTTCTAGCTAGCCGGTCGACCCGGTGGTTCAACAGATAACCACGAAGCCTGCTGAGCCGGAAGTCGAGGGTTCGAGTATCTGTATGTATTACTCCTACTCGTACGTCGTATGAAGATTGTTATTATCAAATGACACCAACTGTCGAGAGCGCATGTTATATAGCGTGGGTAGGCACAATTCGACGAGAGTTGACGAGGGAAGGAAGGGCTGAAATCTTCTCGCAATAAAAATGCAAGGCACGGACCGTAGTGGGGGGGGGGAAGAGGAACCTGCTTTGTGACCCCGGACCTGAGTTACGACCAGGAAGGAGAGAGAAAGGAAGGGCGAAGATAACGAATGATATGGTAAAAAAACAAAGCTCGGAAGCTAAACCATTATTCCCCGACTGTCGTTTCGATTACACAAAATATTCACTGACTGGTGGCGATTAGGTTACCTTGCGGTGGGGGTCCAAGCAATCGGTCAAGATATGACGTTGGCCATATATCCTGAAGTCCCTATTTGCACAACATTAACCCAAATGGGTAATAATGTGGTCACAACGTGTCAATTGTTTCAGTTTTTTGTTCCGTTCTCTTTATTGTACCATTTAATTGATGAAAATCGCGAAAACAAATAACGGCACGACACAAAACGACTAAACAAAGCAATGAAACCAATCGCTAAAACTAAATCGGAGGAAACTCGAAACACAAACTTAAGCAAGACTGGTACGAAATAAATCTGTGTGAAACATGCGAAACACGAAACAATATGTACGTACGTATCTTTCTTACGTAATAATATTAGGGAGGACCAAACAACGTGGATAGGACCAAATAAATAGTGTTAGTAAAAAGAGGTGAACATGCTGCAGGTTTTATGTTTTTTTTTGGTCCTATTCACTATTTATTGGGGTCCCCCGTAAAGGTCAATAGGATACAGCTACAAAAATATTAACTCAACATTATTAAGTTCACTTATGTGTGTTTGTATGGTCATCATGTACGTTGCTCGTGTTCTTTACACACTCTTTTGCATATAACGAAAACATGCTCGTATTCAACGAATACAAGTGCTCTTATTTAAAAAGCATCTACAGTATATAGAATGTCAGAATTGAGTTTTATATGACAAAAGCTGGGCACATGCCGCTTATGGGGAAGACGAAATAACAGCCGATTTTCCTAATAATTGAGAATTGCCTTTCCGACGAGAATAAATTTAAACAATATTGGGATTTGATTTGTAAGAGATGTGCTTCCCTCACAGTCGTTTTTTTCACTGTAAACTATTATCCGTTGTGACACCCGTCGATGAAAAAAAAACGCAATCGGCATCGTCAGTCTCAATATATCGAAGATCCCAGAAATTCTGGACTTATGGGCGAGGTACCTCGCGCATAAACGCGAATTCCATTAAATCCTTGATTTTTCGAGCCTGTCAAGTTTGATTTCAATTTTTTTTTCGTGGATCGATACCTATCATCGAGGAAAATATTTTCTAGGTCAAATTTTGATCGTGAGCGAATTACAACTCTTAAACAATGACAAAATACTAGAATCGATTCTCATTCTCATCGGAAAGGCAAATATAAATGAGGAAAATCGGCTGTTAAATGACGTGCACTACGTACAAGTATAACTTTCATATTTCACAGTCGATTCTGCTCTGCAAGAAGAAAACGGAAAAACCATGTAAAAAACGAATTGGTTAAAGTATGGATTTGATTGAGACACAACAAACAATTTTGTCAGTATTACCCACTTTGCCTGACAAATTCAATAGCCTCAAACATATTTTGGCTTGATTTTAGTGTTGCGGTGGTGAAACGTTGTCTATCGATGACATTTCACCTTGATTGATGTATCGATGTTATCATCGCTGTGAGAACGCCGAAGACTTATGTGGGGGTATTTCCGCTGAGCTATAGGGGTAAAAGATCGATCGATTACCCAGCCCAGGGTAATCCTTATAACACTCTCCCCCCCTAAGAACGGCGGGATATTTGGGACGTCGGTACCGTATACGGCCGTACGTTGACCTAACCGCTTCGTTTCAATACCTGGGGAACCAGGGAGACGAGTTATTTGGGGCCGCACGCGCAAGCGTTTCTGAACAAAGAAACGTTCGAAGTGAGATTCGAACCCGTGTCCTCGACGACGTCAAATGTGACGGTATTACCTGCTAAGCTATAGGGGTAAAAGATCGATCGATTACCCAGCCCAGGGTAATCCTCGTAACACTTACAATACAAAATTACATAGTAGTAATCAGCCATTCAAAACCCAGTTGTTGAGCTCAATTTGGTTCTTTTTACTTCGTTGTTTAGACCAACAATAATAATAGGATACCGAGCGAAACAAGCGAAATATTTACATGTATTGGACGTAATGGAAATATTACCGTTACAAGAACGTCTGCAGACTTGATAACATCCACGTTGTATTAAGATCTCATTCATAGGAGATCTCACAATCGAAGGCCCTTGTCGTATGTACCTTGCAGTGCATTGTGTGCGTCGCCCCAATGTACTGAGCTTGTGATTTCGTCACAACCTCAAGCAACGTACCCACATGGCCACCTGTAATATAAATAAATAGCACCTAAAAAAACGGCAGTGTGATTACTTTCAGTCACAACCTCAAGCAACGTACCCACATGGCCACCTGTAATATAAATAAAAAGCAACTAAAAAAAAGGCAGTGTGATTACTTACAGTATCAACATAACTGACGCGTGGAAAAATATGGCCTCACGTTCATCATTTACGCAGCTCTTCCCAGTGACTTTAGATGTTGGGCTCTGTCAGACAATTCCCAAATCCCCTGCTTTACAATAATGAAACTAAGTTTTCCCATCCACCCTTTCAATGATGGGAACGATTTAATATATAATACCTCTCCACAAACCCCAGATTTCCTTCGTCTAACCTCCCACAGATACTCCATCGAGTATTTTTCGTGATCCGGGTACTGAGGGTATTATAGTACCACTGCTGGGCTAATTACTCGGAGTACTTGCAGTATGAACAGTACTGAAGGCCTAAATACTAAGAGTACTGGGAGTATGAGCAGTGAGTTTCCTCGAGTACAAGCAGTACTCGGAGTACAAACATCTAATTTACTCGGAGGACGCCGAGTATCGAGAGTATTGGACACCGAAATACTGCGAGTACACAAAGTACTTCAAGTATTTTTCTCTTAAAAACACTCTAATTATACTTTCAGGTAATGGGACCATCTATGTGTGAAATTTAAAATGCTGCAAACGTCAGTCACATGCTCCCAGAGTGTGCGAGGAAACACGGCCGAGTCTTTCAAATGATGCATTCCTGATAAACTTCAAACTCCGAGTATACTCCGAGTATCGAGTACATTTCGTACTCCGTACTAGTCCAAAGTAATGGTGGCCTGAATACTCGGAGTACTTGGAGTATGAGCAGTACTGAAGCCCCAAATACTGCGAGTACAAGGAGTACCCGTAGTATCGGACCCCGAAATACTCTGAGTACAAGAAGTATCTAGAGTGTTCATAACCGAAATACTCCCATGTAGTACGAGCAGTATCCCGGAGTATCGAACCCCGGAATACTCCGAGTACATGAAGTACTTGAAATAGTTAATCTCCAATACTCCTTACCTTACGCCAAAAGGTACTCGGAGCATCCGTGCATCCTTCCACGTCTACATGTAATTCCATAAATGATTTGCAATCCCCTCCCTACCCACGTAGTGGTGAAGAACTATTAGCCATGCTAAATCTATTTATTCTACTACGAGGGGCACTCGTATTCTTTGGTATTATGAATAATGTATGCTTTGGATTACAATATATTTATTTCTTGCGTCCTACAGATAGATACATTGTACTATCATATATGTCGTACCAGTAGTATTATACCTAGGGCTGTGAGTCGGCACGACTTGGGCCGCCGACCAAGGTAATAGTCGGACTAAGAGTCGGTCGTGAAACGGAGGTGCCGACTTTTCGAATTATTGGGTTTCCTCAAATGCAGGAAGGCTTTTTTAATGCGGGGTACAGCTTTTAACGTAAATTGCTGCGGGCTGCAGATACCCGCACATGCCCTGTGACACTGCAGCGCACAGCGGGAGATCCACACACACACACTCACACATGGCGGAACAGCCCATCTCTCTCGACTGTGCCGACGGCGTCAGCCCTGGTGCACCCAATGCCAGCGCTGAGGGCGGAGATCCCGTCGGCAAAGTTGTGGCCATTTATCGGCCCGCGGAGCACCTTGGCGAGTGTACGCGACCCCGAAACGGTGTTTTATCGCGTGAAGCATGAGCAGAGGCGCAGCAAGCCGCTCACAATCAACAACCCGCTGTTGAAGGTTTTAGGACTTGCCGTCGTCGTCGACTCGCGCGTTTCGCGCAAGGTTGGGAGACACGTTAATAAACGAATAACATCACGGAGGGATCCAAGACCTTTTCTTGTCGGGATAATATTTGCACCGCTATGATATCTTGGTGATGATTAGTTCGTGTTTTCGCTCGTATCCCCGCCAGCTAGTATTGAGACTCAGACGATTGCTGTCACGTACCTCTAGTCCGGGGTATATCTACCTGGTGCATGCGTTGTACTTCTCTTTTTTTGTGAATTGCTTGTGCAAACTGAAGCCTTTTTTGTGTTTTTCGTTCGAAACTTATGTGAACCTACAGTAGGTCATATTGTTTGCGCTTTTTTTGCGTAAAATGAAGCCAAATAGCGTAATTTTTGCCTTCGCCTGACTTTCGTCGGCAAGTCGGCTGGCTTCGCTAGCCGACTTACCGTCTAACGCCAGCTAGTCGGCTTTGCCGACTAGCGACAAATATAGAGTGTTTGCGATAGAAGTAAAAAACAAATATAACTTCCTTCCGCTCAAAAAAGTGAATTCCCTTCCCCTCATGGTTTCGGTGTGTTTGCGATAAAAGTAAACAAAATCCTGCAGGCGACGCCTCTGAAAATAATAAGGGAAGTCGGGTGAGGCAATGCGACAAACCAAACAAACAACGAAAACAAAAAGTAGCGTACAAGAGGAACGGCAGCCAAGCAACGGTGGCGGCGGCAGGGGTATGACCGCTGTGCCGCAGCTGCAATCCCACCACCGCAAGCAGCAGCACCGGTGGCTGCAGCTACGTGGCGGCAGCCGCAGCAGCAGCGGCAGCAGCAGCAGCAGCGGAGCAGCAGAGCAGGAGAAGCAACAGCTTCCGTTTTTGCTTTCCTCGATTTTGCGTCCAACTATTCTTGTCGTCGTGTGCTGCTCCTGCTGCTGCCCACGACCTATGCGCGACACCGCGCCGGCACGCTCCGCTCCAAGCCCGCCCGGGGTCCGACATATATAGACCGTGGCGGCGCGCCGCCGCTGCTGCTAGTGCTGCTAGTGCTGTTACCGCAGTGTGGTGAAATTGAAATGATACACGGCGATCTGTCATCCTGTCGCGCTCTACAAGCAAGGCGGTAAGACTACGTCTCCATACGAGTACGACTCGTACGAGTAACTCGTACTCGTACGAGTAGTTCTTCTGAACAGCGCATCCTCCACGACACCAAGCCGGCGAGAGCGTACCCAGCAGTCCGCCGGCGCCCCATCAGAAAAATCCAGCACCGCTTGTCCGTATCATACTGTAGCACACCTCTCGAGCCTCTGTGCTCCCACCGGTTGTTGTGTTGTGTAGAGCAAGCAGCAAGATTGGGGCCTATGGGAGACATATCCCATAAATTGTGGCGTTCTGCGTCGGTATAATGCTCGGTGTGTGTAGGCCAATGAAACTGAGAGCCAAAAATTACCGAAACTTTTGATCAAAAGCGTACTTCTCTAAAGTACTTTTTTGCCGTTTTTTTAAAAATTTACCGCAAATCCTTCCTTCGGGAGAATTTTTAGAGAAGTAAAAGTAAAAAAAAAAAAACACAAACACTCTAATGTAGTTATTTGTGTTGAAATGAATCCGACTCACAGCCCTAACTATACCGGTATCTGTATTAATAGTAGTAATTATGGTGGTGGTTAGAGATTCAGTTCGTCCAGCTAGCTCTTTTTTTGCATTTACGTCATATAATTGCACGACTAACCGAGGCCCACATACCAGGTGCACCGTGGTTGAATATGATTTATACTAATAGTAGCAACAGATCATTCATTCGCACGTACTTCAGGTGGATACATGAACGCACAGCAGTATCAGGTATCCAGGAGGTGCCACGTAGGTATGTATATGTCGTGCTAGCGGTGGCTGTAGTTTACCTCGTTGCGTTGTCGTCGTCGGTAGTGGTGGGTACCGCAGTTAGGCTGTGGCATGTTCGCTTTTCGGATCGGCCTTCTTTCCCACTGTTCACCTCCCACTTTCCAACTCCGTCCAAGGGACATCCCGGCCCTTATTTCTACTCACCTCCCGGTGTGATCAACTGTAAAACAGTACCAGGTGAGTGTTATGACTCCCACTCTTGGATGATAACTAGGCAAAACGTTTTTCTCTTCTTTTTTCACTCTTTGTTTTCTCTTTCATGCACCTGGATTGCTAGCAGGGTAGGTATTTCCTGTTGTATACTCGTATGGCATTGCATTGTCTGCTCTGCTTACTGCACTGAGGGTAGTATCTATGTGTCGTAGTTTTGTGACCACAGAACTGGTACCTTTCTAGGATGAAGAATCGGCACGACACTTGGTGTGCTGGATGTCGACGGGTAGAAAGGAAGGTTTACTGTGAAGAACACACACAGCAGTACTCGTAGTGGTAAATAATATTGACTTTTGCATTCATGCTCGAAAATGAGTCCGATACTCGATAGGTAGTCGTGTGAGTTACATGTCTTGGCTTACGCAGCATCCTGTATAAACACGCGTAGCATCCGTCCGTTCCAGAACGTGTTTATTTTTCTTCTTCTTTCGATTTGTTTATTGTATTTGCCCTTATTTCCCATCTTCCTCCTACTATATGTACGTATTAGTCGTCGAAACTCAGGTTCAGGATCACGTATTCGTAGCAAGCCCCGTCGACTCATCCCACGGTAGGGGCGCAGCAGACTTTTCTGAGCTCCTCACATGAGGAGGTCAATATCTCACCCCAAACATGACTTTCGGAAACATTCGTTCGCGCAGGCCGACCAAAATTCCAATGCGGTAGTCCAAAAACAAACATACCAGTAAAATGATAACATTATCCGGTGGTTACTCACGTGAGGAGCTCAACCGGTCAGAACATATTGCGCCAAAACGTGGTACCCCTCCGTGGGATTGCTCCGTCCCCCACGCGATATTTCGTGAGCAGATCAGAAACGCAAAACAAAACCCAGCAGAAACAAATAGAAGAGAAGGAACTAGAGTACACTGGGAAATGTAAAGTGACGGCGAACATTAAAAAGTGCGCAGTAGTACAATACTCGTATTATCGTATACACAGTACAGGACACCTAATAAGAAACAGGCTTATACGAAAGCCAGACTGAGATTTCGAGGGACATAAGTCACGCAGGACGCTACGAACGGCCGAACTAGAGGTCCAGTTAGGTTCACCTACAAGTGGTCGGCGTCCTCGTCGAACGTCCGAGTTAAAACAATACCAGCACCAAGAGGAACTGCCAGTTTTTTTAGTCGTCTTTGGGTACCAGGGGTATGGCGAGTCGTTTTTGAGTAAGAGGCTTTTTTTGTGAAGATAAAGGCGTCGGATCGATCCGGCTCCTGATACACAAATGTTGTCCATGGCCTACGCTCGCTAAGCGGGCTCATACCGAGTTGGTCTGAGCATTGAAATTGAAGAAATCTCGTTTTCCGTGCGTTTTTTTTGTTTTATGTGTTCATCCCATTCATTATCTTCGCCCTTCCTTTCTCTCTCCTTCCTATTAATAGTCGTAACTCAGATCCGGGGTGACAAAGTAAGCGCTTCTCCCGCCCCCCCCACTACGGTTCTTGCCTTGCATTTTGATCGCGAGAAGTTTTCAGCACTTTCTTCCCTCGTCGACTTGCGTCGGATTCCGTAGGGAGTCATGAAAAGGTAGAAAGAAAACAAGAAATAGTATTGCCAAATATATAAATGAAAATGTTGTTTACCGCGCTCTTATTATTTTCTTTTGCCCGAAGGGACCCCTTAGGAGATGTCTCCTGTTACTCTGGGCGTTGGTCAGCCGCCAAGTTTCCTAAACGGGGCATTATAGTTATCAAGGTTAATCGATCGTTGCTGTTTTTTTATCCCAGTGAGGTCTAAAACAAAACCCCCAAGGTTTTTTTCATGCCCAGCGGTAATTGTCCTCGTTTTGATGTTGGACATACTGGTGAGGTTTCACAAACTACCGTAAAGAGGGTGGCGGTAAACTTCGATTGGAAGATAAATAAATGACGAAAAATGAACTCAGCCAGGAATCTCCACACTGCGGGATGAATTCAAAGGCTGCCGTGCAGTATATACCAGTGTACACAGTGTACAGGCCTGTGCTGTGCTGTTGTCTGCGTTTCTTGTTGCGTTCGACTTTTCCCAATCGATCTCGTTTCTTATCTCGTGTGGGCGTCGATTGTTGCCGTTTCCAAGGGTGTGCGCGGATCTGAATCCCAGACACCCCACAACCCCCCACCATATATTGGAGAGAAGATCTGGACAGTTGTGACTCCAGGAAACAATAAGTCAACTTTTGTTTCAATTACCCCCCCCCCCCCCCGCCTGGTTGGTGAAAACCCAACGCGCTCCGTCCCGGCATTGTAGGGATGCGAGGGTCTATGGTCATATGACTACGGCCGTGCACAACATGAGTACACCCCCCCCCCCCCCCCCCCCACCAGCGAAACAAAATTAGGGGGGGTCTCTAAAACCAAGTGAAAGAAAAAGAACGAAATATAATATATATTTTTTCGCTCATTTCGTTCTGTGATCACAGCGATCCAGTTTGTTTTTCATTCTGACCTTTCTACGAGTGAGTGTGGTGTGTGTGTGTGTGATTTTTATTTTTACACCCTTGCCGTTTCATATGTTGATTTTTCCTTCCTTGTCGGCCAGTCTGAGCTGCATTTTCTACACAGAAATATATTTTTCCGTGGAAGTCCCGAGCCTCAAACTATTTCTACTGATGTATTTCCAAATAGCGGGCTTGAAATGTAGCAGTGTTCGACGTTCATCACTAGACCACCAGGGTAACCGGCCCAGTGCCTGGCTGTATTCCACGCTTTCGGTAGCGACTGAGGTTATCGATTCTGTATGCGCGCGTACCTGAAATAAATGTCGATCAGGTCAGCGCGACAGAAGGATCTCGTCGCCTTGTCCAAAGCTACAACGCCCATTTTTTTTTTTCCATCCCATTTATTATCTTCGCACTTCCGTCCCTCCCTCCCTAGTCGTAACTCAGATCCGGGGTCACAAAGTAGGCTCCTCTTCCTCCTCCCCCACTACGGTTCTTGCCTTCATTTTTATCGCGCAGAGGGTTCAGCCTTCCCAACGCTCGTCGACTTTCAGCGAATCTTGCTAACTCACGCTCTCGCGCTTTCTGCTAGTCAAGATATACATTTAGCGAGAAACAGTACCCAAGAGCATGCACTCGGCGGGGCTCGAACTCGCTTTCTTGACGCTTACAGGCTTCGTGGTTACCTGCTAGCCCACCGGGGCGACCGGCTGTTCGCTCGCGACTAAAGACGTACGTCTAAAAGAGAGTGCAGGTTGAGATACGTTGAATTTAGCTTCAATGTCCCGTTTTAAAACACGATTGCCGTGCTGGCATGCGTTTGGGGGTGGCGTGCATACCAGCTCGTCGTGCTGGTGTGTACCCGAGTACTACAGCAGTAGTATGACCGACTCGCGTCCTGATTAGCGGTATTCCGATGAGGTAACTGTTCAGTCAGTAATAAAGCATGCTATAAATAGTACGTATGATGTTATCTCTAGTATAATGTCATGCCCAACTATCCACATTGCCTTTAACGCGCAAACCATCTTCAATCCCAACCCCCGCCACTTCGATATCTCCATGTGTCAAATGAAGATTTTGCTCTGACGGTTTTATATACATCGTACGGAGTATGTTTTTAGAGTATTGCCTACAACGTACACCAACAGCGAAGGGCCAGTCTGACCATGAATATAAGAATATTTTGTACACTGAAATAGAATCGAAACGGTCCTTATATTCCGGATCATATTGATAGTATACAAGCCTTGCGACTACAACTGCTGTAGTACATATGATAGCTTTTCTGTGGACCGATCTCGTCGGTACTCACGACCTTGTCAACACTTCCATCCCGCAGTTACCGCATTTAATTTATGTATATATGTACGTGTAGTCTATTCTCCGCAATAATCGCGATCCTGTCAACCATTTCGGGAAAGCCGGCTTGAACATTTATTCACTTGTTCATTTGGTGTTTCTTTCGGTTTTCTCTCTTTCAACGCATCTGGGTTGCTAGCATGAATTATACATATGCGCGTCGTGCCGGTCGTACATGCCATCGAAGTTGTCTACATGACTTGCGGCAATACGTTGTTGTAGGGTCTTTGTGCCGTGATTTGGTGGCCTCAGAGCTTGTCTACGAGTTTACCGGTACGAGTATCTCTCTAAGATGAAAAATCGTCAAGGACACCGAGTGTGCTGGATGCTGGATGTCAACGGGTATGAAATAACACTCTTTATGCGAAAAGCACGCACGCACGCGCACACATGGATGCTGGCGTATGTTGGTACGGCTTATCAAGTGTAAGTTGAGGGAACACTGACTCAACATGTATTCCGCTAGATACGTGCCCTGTGGAACGTGTGTGTGTGTTCTTCCAAGTCGGTACTGACTGTCAACGAATCGAGCTACGACACGCATGTGGTTGTTAATCGAACGGTCGATTTCGTCCAACGAATGTACTAGCTATATATGCACTACTTATGTGCCCTGCGATGCTCGGTTGCAGGAGCAACGCAACGAATTCGCATTCCCTGCGGTGAATCGATGAATTAACTATTTGCAGGGCTACTTACGAGAGTACCGGGAACATTATATGTGTGTTCTTGACATTAAACCTTCCTTTCTACCTTTCGACATCCAGCACACCCAGTGTCCGTGCCGATTCTTCATCCTAAAAAGGTACCAGTTCAATGCGCCCTCTGATATCGATATTTTGAAAGTGAAACAAAGACAGCTGTGAGCTCGAGGATCTCGTAAAAACTCATATTTGCGAGTACATAGAGTGTGATACTTCGATTGCGCATACTTACGGCTATATTAATACCTCAGTACTGTTTTTTGTACTACTGCCGATTTTCCTGCTTTCGGAATGCCTTTCCGAAGATTTAAAAAAACAATTGCTTGGGTTTTGTATGGTACGAGATATACTTCTCTCACAGTCTAAGTATAAACCTTAACCCATTGTCATTTGAGACAGCCGTCGATAAAATATATTTATCGAAATCGGCATCGGCAGTCCTCAGGTATCGAAGATCCGAGGAAATCGGCATTTTCGTGCGAGGTACTTCGCCCCTAAATTGCAATTCCCCTACACGCACCTACGCACCCACTCCCGAGATAGTACCGCGTGGAAGACTCTGAGGACCGCGTGTGCGAATCTTCGGGAGGTGGTCGCTGTAGGGGTACATGCGTATTTCGAAGAGTACCTAGCCGAAACCGAGAGACTCCTAGCTGATAACGACCAGCGAGGCTTTTACAAGCACCTGAAGGGTACTGTAGGGTTGGAGGGCAAGAAAGCGCGAAGCGAGCAGTTCATAAGGGACGAGGATGGCACGCTGCTACGGGATAAAGTGCTAATTCGTGAACGGTGGATGAGAGCCTTCCACAAACTCTTGAACACGAAATCACTGAAACTTGATCCCACTATCATCGATCCATTGCCACCACGACCGCTTGAACAATCACTTGGCGATGAGCCATCTGTGGACGAGATGATGGGAGCCGTTAAGACAATGCCGAATTGGAAAGCGGTAGGACCAGACGACCTGCCCGCCGAGCTACTAAAAATCGATCACCCCGATTTCATCCAATGCTTCCACCACATTCTTGTCAATGTTTGGGTAACGGGTGAAGTCCCCCAGCAGTGGAAAGACGCGATCATCAAGGTACTTTACAAAAAGAAGGACCGAACTGATTGCAACAACTACAGAGGGATTTCGCTTGTTGCCCATGCAGGAAAAGTGTTGTTGAAAATCGTCGCATCCCGTATCAGCAACTACTGCGAGGACCGAGGCATCTTCCCTGAGGAACAATGCGGTTTTCGTCCTACACGATCAACAGTCGACATGCTGTTCGTAGTACGACGATTACAAGAACTCGGACGAGAGAGAAAAATGCCTTTGTACATGTGCTTCATCGATCCGCAGAAAGCGTACGACTCTGTCGACCGAAGGCTGCTGTGGCAGGCACTTACGCGCGTTGGCATATCAACCAAGATACTTACAATGATCCGCCAGTTCCACGACGGCATGCGTGCTTGCGTACGCACAGATGATGGTGAGCACTCTTATTTGTTTAATGTCACGCAGGGGCTACGACAAGGCTGCGTGCTGTCGCCACTGCTGTTCAACGTGTTCTTCGCTGCTGTGATACACGTTGTTCTCGTACGCTTCAGCGAAGACGAAGACATCATGAGGGATTTGGTTCACCTCAAGGAGGATGTAGTGGTTGGAAAAGAGGTACCATTGGCATGCGTGCGAAGGGCTGTATGGGGTATGCTGTACGCCGATGATGCAGGAATTGTCTCAAAGTCTGCGGAGAGTCTCGCAAAAATGATGACAGTCATCGTGACTGTCTTCGAAGCAGCAGGCCTCACGATTTAAAAAAAGAAAACGGAAAAGATGATCTTACGAACACGGGACCAGACAACCCCTCCTCCGCCGCTCGTTATCGAAGCAGAGCAATCCCACGGTAGGGGTACCACTTTTTGGCTCAATTTTTTCTGACCGGTTGTGCTCCTCACGTGAGTAACCACCGGATACTATTATCATTTTACTGGTGTATTAGTTTATGGACTGCCGCATTGGAAGGTTTAGTCGGGTTGCGCCAGTGAATGTTTCCGAAGTCATGTTTCGGGTGAGATATTGAGCTCCTCATGTGAGGAGCTCAGAAAATTCTGCTGCACCCCTACCGTGGGATGACTCAGCAGCTGGTCAGAGGTATAGACAGACGAGCCAGTTCTTGTACCTCGGCGGCATTATCCACGAAAACGCTGACCTCTCACGCGAAATCGAACGACGGATCCGTCTCATGTGGGCGTGCTTCAAACGGTTCGGACCAGAGTTGTACGACATGAAGACAGCTCGACTTAGTCTGAAAATCCGCATGTTGAAGGTTGAGGTGATTGAGACCCTGCTGTACGGATGTATGGCGTGGACCCTCGGTGCACAACACTTCGCCAGGCTCCGATCGGCACACCACCAAATCCTCCTGCGTGTGATTGGCTTCCAGCGTCGGCAGCGTCACGACTATAGGACTCTCTCGTACGCAAAGGCTCTCAAGCAGACACGATGCGAGAGCATCGAAACGACAATCCGTAAACGGCGTCTGTTCTTTGCGGGAGCCGTGGCACGGCAACCCAAGGGGCGACTACCCAGTCGGATTATGTTCGGGACCATGACGGGTGGGGAGGGACGCAGACCGGGCGGACAACCAAAGTCCTGGCAGAAATGCCTTGCTGAAGACCTCAAGGTGTATGAAGCCTCCAAGGGGTCCACGGCACAGGTCCCGTTTGTGTTTGGAGTAAAGACCGCAGTGTGGACCGTTGCAGCAACTAAAGTGGGCAAGTGGCACAGGGGGTCCTTGAAGCGGCTGAACAGTTCATGGTCCGGTGGCACAAGGTAGAGGTGGAACTGAGTAGACAGCGCCACGCGTCCGCTGCGGCGGGGGCAAAAGGGAATGGGAAGGGGGGGGGCAACAGTCGTACGGAAACAGCGGCTGATGAGAGCAGGAGGGAAACAGCCGACAGGATAGCAAGGTACCAGGCTGACTAGTAAGTCCCACCTAGACTACCCGTGCCGCGCACCTCTGTAGCCGCTTCAAACGCGGCCTTTTTGTTGTTTTCTTTTTTTTTTAGTTTCATTGTTACTCTCGTTCTTATCCCTGTGATGAGAAAGAAGTACTACCTTGCCTGGCAGATGGCGAACTGTTTTTTTTTTTTTTTTTCTGGGTATTTCTGGTGGTCTTTCTTTCCCTTTGTTTCTTTGTTTGTTTGTTTGTTTTTTCTTTTTTTTCCTTTTTTTTGCTTGTTGTATTGCCTGTTGTTGCTTCTCAAGGGGGGCACAACAGCGATGCTACAGCCCCTCGCATCTTTTGCTTCATTTACTTTGTTTTACATATTTATGATACCGTGATCGCTTTTGCCTTTGTTTCTCCGCCTTCCGTATTTTTCCTTTCTTTGGTGGCTTAGCTACGTACGTATTCATTTTGTTTTTGGCATTCCCCCTTCTCTTTCCGGGACTCTCGTGTGTTACACGAGAACGAAACGGAATTGAGTAGAAAATGCCACGTACCCGTTGTATGGGTGGCGCCCAAGGGAATGGAGACGGAGGGTGGGGGGGGTCGTAGGGAAACCAGGGCGGACGAAAGCAGGAAAGAGACGGCAAACAGAGTAGGTGCCAGACCGACTAGCTGGTAGAAGCTGCCTGTACTACGGGCACAAACCTGCCTCGGCTTGCCTTTGGTGTGCTCCGGCTGGCTGTCCTTTCCTGTCGTTCTTAGTCTTGCTCTGTTGGCGCTGTTTCGGTCCATTTCATTTCGTTTCATTTCATTTGGTTTTTTATTGGAGGTCGCATCTCCACTGGGAGAAGCACTACACTTTCTATATTTTTTTGTCATGCTTTTTGTTTGGTTGCTTGATTGTTGATTTGCTTCAGTATATTTACTTTTTATTATTTTTTTCTTTTCGCTTTTTTCCTTTTTTCTCTTTTTTTCTCTTGCATGCACCTGGATTGCTAGCAGGGTAGGTCTTGCCTGTCGTATATGGCATTGCATTGTCTGCTCTGCTCACTGCACTGAGTGTAGTATCTCTGTGTCGTAATTTTGTGACCACATAACTGGTACCTTTTTAGGATGAAGAATCGGCACGGACACTGGGTGTGCTGGATGACGACGGGTAGAAAGGAAGGTTTAATGTGAAGAACACACACACACACCGATCCACTCCTGTACAGGGTTTTGCGCTGACGCACATCGCTTCAATAGAAATGTTGGCGGATGGTGTTGGGACAACCGGCCCAGGGAGATCTTGGAACCATTGTACCATTTCTTTTTTCACGTATACCTTCCGATTCACTCCTGTACAAGGTTTTGCGCTGACGCACATCGCTTCACTAGAAACGTTGGTGGATGGTGTTGGTGAATGGTGTTGGGACAACCGGCCCAGGGATCAGCCGACCCACCCAGTTATTACTCTCTCACCCACAACCCACAACGGACCCCCGCCAACCTACTGTATATACTTGCGCATGAGCCAAAAAAGGTTTATGTGCTGACACAAATCGTTTAAAATACAAAACAATCCAATCGATGTCAATATTGCAGGAACACAGCAAAACGAGAAAAACCGCTAACTCAGTAGCTTATTGCAGTTAGGAGTTCGACCACTTGAAGGCGTCTGTCACGCTCCTCATTCCCACCGTTCTTAATGAGGAGCGAATGAGGCGAGAAGGCCGAAGGCCGACGAGCCTCATTAGATGCTCTTCTATAAGGGGTCATGTGTGTGGGTAGGTGGGCACGCGGGGGTACACGATCGACACAAACGGACAAAAAACAGTTCTGAAAACTGCCACAGCGTGCCTTTGTTTACCGGATTGCTTAATACTGAGATTTGTCCGTCCTTCGTCTGTTCGTGTTGCTTTTGACGTGCGACGCGTAAACCAAACCGATTAAGACGCGCTCGGGACTGATAGACGCCCGCTATTTACGCTTAAAGTTGAGCACTGCTCGTGTCGGAAGCGGTGCCGATATCGCAGAGCTAGGCCGCATAGTGACTGCCCTAGCTAACTGTTACCAGTGGAAATTGTCACTAGGATTACCTCCGCGCTCTCTGTCAAGCACCAAGTAAGTCCAGATTAGCACCTGCAACGAAACACGCAACCCGCACCACGAGCAAACGCGATACAACCACCACCACCACCACCACCACGACCACCACCATCACCACCGCCAGCCCCGCTCCACCAGCCGAAGGAGCACTGGAAGCTGTTGTTGCTCGAAGTAGCTGGTGGGCGTTGGTGGGGTCTTGTTCCCGTGGTCTGGTGATGGTGGGGTGGTGACGGCGGTGATGGTGGCTTGCCTTGCGCCGTCGTCTCTCGACAACAGTCCAGATTTGTACCTGACACAAAACAAGCAACACGCACCACCGCCACCAAACGCCACAACTACCACCACCACCACCACCACCACCACCGCCACCCCCGCCCCTCCAGCCGAAGGAGCACTGGAAGCTGTTGTTGCTCGTAGTGGCTTGTGGGCGTTGGTGGGGTCTTGTTCCTGTGGTCTGGTGATGGTGTGTCCTACTGCTGCTGCTGCTGTTGCTGCTGCTGCTGCTGCTGGTGTATACCAGGTATATGTCAAGCGATTGTATTTTTTTTATTTTTTTTAAACAACAGCTGTGAGCTCGAGGATTTCGTCGAAGCTCATCTTTGCTAGCTGAGTGTAATACTTCGATCGCGCGTACTTACGGATTTTATATGTCCTCATGTAGGATGTACATCCTGTATGAGGGGGACACAATCTGAGGCTGTAGAATTCAGGAAGTGTGTGTCTATTTGTGGGGGAAGAAATAATTAAAGTTAAATAAAAATTAAAATTAAACAGTCTGAAATAAACGTTCCGACTAGTTTACGTGATAGAGTGGTTCTACTATTTATAGCCATGTATGGTATATAAGAAGAGGTGTGTGAGGACAGGTTATGGAATAAACTTAAAAGCACCTGGATGAATTTTTCGTTAATTAGTGATTTGGGTTATTATAGTGTGCGTTGTTTATTTGTACCTATAAGGTATCTTTAGTGGCAATTAGTAGGAACAACAACAACAACGTTTTATCCTTTATAACTGTTAAAGGGGGGGGGGGGGGACACATACAGACAAGGGTATGAACCAATCAACCATGTTGACAGGAGGTATGTTAAAATCTAGTATGAATTTCCAGGGTTTTTTTGGGGGGGGGGAAATTGTAACAAGTAAATAATAAATAGTGGTCAATCAGACGATTTTATTAGAATAGCAGTATGATATTTTGCAGAAGAGGTTTTATGGAGTAAAGCTTAAAAGCACCTGGATGGATTTTAATTAATTAGTGATTTGGGTTTTGAATAGTGTGCATTATTTATTTGTACCTATAAGGTATCTTTAATGGCAATTAGTAGGTAGGGGTTAAAAAGTTTTTTTTTTGTCCCTTATAACTGGTAAAGGGAGGGGGGGGGGAGACACATAGAGACAGGGGTGTGAACCAATCAACCATGTTGACAGGACGTATGTTGAAATCTAGTATGAATTTTCAGGGTTTTTTTGGGGGTGAAATGTTTGTAACAAGTAAATAGTGGTCAATCAGACGATTTTATTATTAGAGTGTTTGCGTTTTTTATAGCAGCATTATATTTTGCAGTATGATTTTAGGTTAGGGTGGCGGGGGGGGAGAGGTGGTTAGTACGTAGGGTAGATGGTTTGGTGGGGGATACATTGCCTTTAATATTAGTAGCATGTTGAGTATGTATCGTATTTCATCATGGGGGTGAAAAAGTCAGGGCGGGGATGTGTACGTAACAGGCATACTTTAAACAGACAGGTCTTTTTGGTGTTGTCATGTGATAATGTTGATCCATACATAGATTACCAAACCCAGTAACTCCCTGTTTTTTGTAGTCGCGGACCCATGTCGATCCACGGTCCATTCCAGTCCCGTTGATCAGGTCTATATATACCTATGTTTTGTTTTTGTCCCCATATCATAGTAGGTTTGGCACATAGGGTCAGGTTTTAATTATATATTGAAAGTTGACTCTAGGTTGACCACCACTAGTGTTACTATGCTTCTTTAACATGTTAAATTTGATACGTACAACGACAGTACAGGTCGGGTGTAAAATGAACGATACATGCACCTCGAGTACTTCAAAATGTACATACTTCTTGGATACTCCCTGTTCTCGAAGTATTTGAGGGTTCGATAGTACGGATGCTGCCCGTGCTCGCAGCAGTTCTTATTGCTCATACTCCCAGTCCTCGCAGTAGAGTACTCGGTGTCTTCGATTCACACCATTGATAAATTCCCGACCGTGCAGTTCATTTATAGCATTCCCTTCGAAGTGTCAATGTGTTTGCACAGGTTTCTGTTTTGGACAAAAAACACCATTATTAATAAAAATAGATGTGTCTGTTAATATTTCATTCATACTCGCAGGCAAAAACCATACCTGTATATAATAAATAAATACCTGATACAACAAGGGCGTGAAAAAAAAAGAGAAAACGACACCACACTCGTAGGAAGGTCGGAATAAAAAACAAACCGGATCGCTGTGATCACAGTATGAAATGAGCAAAAATCATTTTTTTTTCGTTTTTTGTTCCCTTTTTTTACTTGGTTTTAGAGACCCCCCCTATTCTGTTTTCGATGGTGGGGTGTGGGGGGGGTAATAAAAAAAAAGTTGACTTATTGTTTTCTGGGATCACAACGGCCCGGTTCTTCCCTCCAATATAGGGGGGGGGGGAGGGATTCAGATCCGCGCATACCCTTGGGTACAAACATCAGCTGTTAGATCAAGCATTTCGTTGACGCTCATCTAAAATATTACGTGGATATAACTTGGTAGTGGTTGATAGATTGTCCTTTAATGTTGGTGGTCGTTTTTTCCGGAGCAAGCTTAGTGCATTTTTCAAAGTGTTGGATTGGCTTCTATTTGACGGTAGGCGACTAAGGGCGTGTCTTTAACCCCATTCGACCGATTTGACTGACTGAAACAGAACGAGATTAATCGCCCTCGTTCGTTTAATTCCTTGTCGTTTTTGTGGTTGGTGTCCGATCGTCTTTCTAGGCACCCGATCCTGGAACAGGCCGCAACATTATGTAATCTATTATTTTTTCCTCGGGAGGGTGCAGCTGGACTTTAGAACAGGGGAGACGCGGGTAGCGAGTGCTCCCGGTACAGAGGATAGCTTAACATACAAACACAGCACCTGGCATGGCTTAAACCATGCAGTGCTAGCCGTCCAAATGGCACCGTCCGGGCAAGCCTAGAAGCTGTGATATCGCCGTCGCGGCTCGACGAAGGATCCTGGTGCTTTAGTGGACATCAGTCCATTAATATTGCTATATATGTTGCCACAGTCTCGTTTGCCACTAAACCGTTTCCCTCGCGAGCCTCCTGTTCAGGCCATGGCCGTATCGCGTATCTCCTCCCGCAGGCGAGACATGTGGTGTCTACACTTGCTCCATCGCGTGCTCCTTTTTCATCTTCATTTTGCCCCATATCCTCGTTGGCCTCCCAGCAAATGTCGCAACCAGTCGAAACACGTCCAGCACCAATCAACTGCCGTAAAACTCGTCCCAAGTCGGCCGTTCGGTCCTGCTGAACAGGGATTACCGTACTGACAGATACACTTCCTCTTTATAAATTTGACGGACAAGGTGGGAACGCTTGAAATATATTCAGCTTGAAAGTACTCCATCGCCAATTAGCACCGGATAACCACGCAAAGATATTCCGTTCCTTCTATTCCAAGGCTCGTGCAGTGGAGTCAAGGCACGCCCTAAGAACGCGTTCGGCTTTCAACCCGACCGTGATAAGCTCCCGGATCGTGTCGTGCTTTTCTTGCTAGGTTTCGAGGTATTTTGCCAACCGTGTGACAGTGTTTGTTGGACCATCCACTGTTCATTCATGTAGTATGGGAACATCAATGGTGTGTTGGTAAATTGTATATTATTGGTTCCCTGAACACCAGCGAGAAACGACAGCGAGGCCATTTTGCATAGCGTCTCTCGTGGGGAACAAAACGTCAGCTTGGGTCAGGTGGAAATCACGTCAAATATCGTCGCTGCAGCTCTCTCATAGCCCTAACGACCGCGGCAACGGTCCATGTAACCCATATATGTACCGTAACGCCTTTCCCCTTCACTCCAACATTAATTGAAAACCAATTTACCTTAAGGGAGAGGTGGTGCACCATGTTCCTGCCTTCTAAGGGTCACCACTTATCACATGAGGAGCTCTATACCTCACCCAAAAACTGACTTTGAACAAAAACCAAAGCGCTCCCTGATGGACACTCCCCATAGCCTAAGGATACAATATAACATATTGCTACTCAAGAATGAAAGACCGACGGTTTGGGTACGAGGAGCTCGATCATCCAGAAAGAGTTTTGGCCGAAACGTACTACCTATTTCGTACGACGCGACTAAATGCGATGCCTGAAATCTAGGGGTGATTCCTGAATGCCCCGGTAGTCGTGATTTATATATCGCCTACTACGTGGTCACGAAAATCATTTTTCGACTGATCATGGCGTGAGGGACTCATTGAACATTATTAAAGAGCCCTTGGCATCGTAAACACCCGCTACGTATGTATTTACTCGGAGTTATCAAGGGGCCGCTTCGGTCGAAAAAAAAGAAGAGTACTGGAGTATTTGAAACCCATATGTCTCGTTTTTGTTTACAGCAGCAACGCTATGTCTGGTACAATAACACAACGTCATTACTCATTACCGAGCAAGGGATAGCCCCGGTTCTACTGATTGATGCTCAGATATTTTCCCTACTAACGTATCGCGTGTTCGTTATGGTCTCGAGGAGGTGTTGGGGCCCTTGCATCTGCAAGGGAGTGCAGGCACTGTTGTGTTTGCATCACGAGACAAACGTGTTCGGGAGCAATACCTTTGATATTTTCGGGGCTCGTGTTAGATACCTACACTCTGCTGTGGCCGCAGACGACGCTAAGGACGGTCGGAATAGAGGACCAGGTAGGTCCGCCTACCAGCGATCGGCGCCCTCGTCGGTAATCAAAGTTAGAGCACTCTTAGCAGCCGGAGCAAATGCCATTTCCTAAATCCGTCTTTGGATACCAGAGGTATGGGGTGTCGGTTTCTACGAAGAGGAACGTTTCGTGAGGAACACGGCGTGGGATCGACGCGGGTCCCGGGACAAACATGTTGCCCACGATCTGCACTCTATATATACCGCCCACAGGTAGAAGGTCGGGGAATTAGAGCTGGGGACATGTCGTTTATTGTAGGCAGTCATGAAAGGTCGAAATTATACCAGAAACGGCATTGCAACCGAAGCAACAATAACGGACTTTCTTTTTAAAATGATTGCCCTATCGGGCAAACAATGTATAAGCGCACTGCCCTCTCGAAAATAAAACTTATCCTTTTTTTTTTTTTCGTTGTTGTAATACTACTTCTGGTATAGTCTCGACCTTTCATGACTGCCTACCGAAAACGAATTTACTCTAGTTCAATGCTAGTATTGCAGTAAGAGTTTGGACCCCAACAGGTTTTTCGTTTTTTGCAGCGCTTTTTCAGACATGTTCAGGCCTGTCCTTGGTATTCTTACAGCAGCAGTAGAAAAACCGCGAATACACCACGGTTCGTGGTAAACGCCGCAATGTCGTTAATTACCGTGGGTTTCGCTTACAGGTAAAGTGATCCTTAAAAATGTCGTGATTTGTAGTTACTATACCGCGACTGCCGTGATTTTTTCTTACTGCGGAGGCGTTCCGTGCTAATACAGTAACCGCGAGTAACCGTGCCAGGATCGACCATATCAGCATCATTCTCCGGAGACAGCCCTGGAAATTTCGAAATACGTAGACGATTTGACGAAGATGCTACGTGTTCGTCCATGCAAACGTCCAGCAGATTGTGGAAGTCCCTGATGGCGCTGGCGATGATCGGGTTGGTTTTATTCCTCCAGTCCGGAGCAGAATCAGCGCCATGCGCATCGGGTACAACTGCTGCGGACGTGACGTCCACGGGCGACGTTCAGAATCTGGCCGTGGCGCTAGCCTGCGAGGGAGAGGGGGCGTTTAACATCACGTGGTTCTCAAGCATGAACATTACGGATAGGATCGACGTGGCTAATACCAAGACTGTAACCATCACTGGGGAAGGTTTTCCTAGCATTCATGGTGTTGCAACGGGTCGTCGCACCGGCCTGTTTTCCGTGTCTAACGGGTCTACTTTACGCCTTAACGGCCTGGCTCTGGAAGGAGGGGACGCAGAAAGTGGTGGGGCTGTCGACGTGCATTCTTCCAGCTCCCTGTTTGTATTCGGTTGCACCTTTGCCGACAACAATGCTACTAACGGAGGTGAGACCTTCTGTGTACGGCACAAACTGATCACCAAGCTATCGTTAAACAGCTACCTGTACATATTTAGCCAGGCACCACGCTCACGCAGTACGTCTATTTGGGACGTACCTATTGAATGCTGAGACGGAGTTGGTATTGGGTTGGTAAGATTCCATGAGTATATACGGTCTAGTTCAAAGGCAAACGACCAGACACAACGGGGCTTCCCAGATCAGTACCTCTCTGACTTTCGGAAGACCTATCGGTGATATTTACGTGTGTAATTGGGACTCTAAGAGAAATCAGAACTATAGAGTTATAAAGCCATCAAAGGTGCCCTGGGCAGTGTTGGGCACCGGGACCGAACTACGGTTATTTAACCGGAAACCGCGATCCGGTTATCGTAACCGAAAACCGGACATTTCGAAACCGGTTATTCGGTTATTTCAAATAACCGTCCGGACATAACCGGACAGGTTATTTCCTGTCGGTTATTGTGTCCCCTATCCCCTACCTCATATAACGCCTCTGTATCTGTATGGAAACCCCTATATGTCCATACACAAGCACAGCGCACACCAGTAGCCATGTAGCCATCGCAGCATAACAGCAGCACATCAGCAATCTGTTGGGTCATCAAACCTAACGGATCGTCAGTCATCAATAATACGATCAATAATATACGAGTCAATGAACCGA
The DNA here is from genome assembly GCA_008828725.1 of Saccharina japonica. NCBI lineage: Eukaryota > Phaeophyceae > Laminariales > Laminariaceae > Saccharina > Saccharina japonica. Next base: position 78,077 of record MEHQ01000164.1, read on the forward strand.
CACAAGCAGTCAGTGCGTTCTCCTACGTACGTACGCATTACGCATTGTTTTCCCTATTGTACAGCGTTGAGATCGACGATGAATTTCGTTCTACCTCGGAGAAGAACTGAACCGCGAGAGCAGTTTTCTTCTTTCTGCGTGTAGAGGGTTAGGTGGTTTTGGAAGGCCTCGTCCATTTTGTTTTGTGACCAAGAAGTAGGCTCCCGCTCGTCGTCCTGAGCGTTGCTACATCCGTTTGTGTGTAGTCATGCTCCGCCTGCTCGCCTGTTAGCTGTACGTCAATGACTCATGCCGGACGACTCAACGACAGGTTCCGTTTTGTCGTCAACTTTCACGTGGTGTGTGTCGTGCGTTTCGTTGTAATGCGTGCATTACGGATACTTTGATTTGCTGATGTACCGACAGACGAGCATCGGAAAAAAAGATTTTTTTTTCCCTTGGGGGTGCGAATGTGGCGCAAAATAGCCATTTATGTGAAATAACCGACCGAATAACCGACCGGAAACTTCGCTGTTTCGGTCTCGGTTATTTAGTCAAAATAACCGGTTAACCGGAGACCATCTCCGGTCGGTTATGAAATAACCGACCGGACCCCAAAAGGACTCCGGTGCCCAACACTGGCCCTGGGTGACTGAGAATGCCTGGCCGACAAACTGTTGACCTATCATATCCTGCAGCCCGAAGCAACACCGTCACGGCATATTTTAAGACTGCCTTGTACAAGATATTGTGATTAGAGCTTAATTTCGTAAAGTACCTATGCTTTGAGCATTGTGTGCTGCTTGTTCTATGGTCCTTCGTACCTGGTGCATGTTGTTAACGTGGGTCCAATGCAATACGTTTTTTGCGGCATCTTAAGATGCCCCACGCAGATCGGATTTGTTGTTCATATTCTACATCATTCATTCATGATTTGACAAGCAGCAGCGGATTTTCCTTCGTTCTTTGACTCGCTGACAAGTCGCCTCGTGCGTATCGTCAGGTGCCATACATTCCTCCACATAACAGTCCACGTCGCCGGTAACAGCTCTTTTGGCGCTAACTCAGCAGTACATGGAACAGCGTTATCACCAGAGGATAGGAGCGTCGAGTTTAGTTTGTTTGCAGCCACTCGTGCACATACATAGTGTGAGATGCTCTCAACAACTAAAAGTTGTTTTTCATAGTTGGCAACGGCGTTTCCGAACAGAATGTAAATGAAAAGTAGCAATTTGTTGTGTTTTTGAAGATTTGTAGATCCATCACAGTCTTAATAATAGAATACATGTTTATGATGATAGTTATCGGGCCACAAAAGCAACACTCAAACTCATTCTTGACAGGTTTATGATATCGTTGATATTTAGGTGCGAGGTGCCTCGCCTATAAATCCCGGTTTAATTTGATACTTGATACCTGCAAATTCGGATTTGTATTGGTATTTGTGTTATCGCCGGCTGTTACAAATGACATGTAGTTCCATTTGTTTTGAACCTGAGAGAAATATATCCACGAAGAAGCATCAGCCAACGTTTTCGATTCTCCTTGTCATCGGGAAGGAAATTCAGAATTTAGATACTCGGCTGTTTACTTTATTTCGCGTGCTTTTGGAGATTTGAGCACCCGCTGTGCTCTCATGGATGCTATTGTTTCCAATCACATGGCACAACTCCTTCTCAAACTGACTATCGGAGGGAACGTTAGTTTCCCTGTAGACGAGCAAGTGGCTTAATGCAACATTTCAAACCCTTCATAAACAGCGAAATCTAGCAATACCCCACTGAAGAGGTACAAACCCTGACATCAAGCTGTACAGGGCGAGGAAGGTTTGGCGTTAGAGGTAGATTGGTGAAAAGTATTTTATAGGGCAAACGCGGTTGAGTACTGTCACGGACACAGCACAAGTAGTATGTAACTTCCTCGAAGCTGACCAGAACATGAAGACTCGGAATAACGGGTAAAGGATTGAGCTTTTCTGCTTAGCGTGAAGAAGGAAATGAGTTTGAAGATGTTTCGCTTAGGAGTTGTGCAGGCCACTCGGTGCGACGCATCTCTTGTGTATGGGGTATATTGAGTGTTTATTGATTAAGGCGAACAAGCTTTGGATGTCTTCGTCAGTGGTTACATTTTAGTGAAAGTCGCAAGCAAAGGGCACCTTTTCAGATTTGATGGGCACGTCGGTTAGAAGAACATTAACCATTAACAGTAACAACGATAGTAATAGAGGAGATATACCCTGCACAGGGTGAAAACCCAAACAACAACCTCTAGATCATACGTCGGGCGCTTGACATTATTTTGCCTTATGTTCATACACTCGTTAGCGGAAATCTATGTAGTTTTTATTTTCTGAAGAATGCATGCTTGTTGTTTACGCCTAACTGGGGTATAAACACGTATATACCTTATATAGGAGTCAAGTAGCTCGGACATATACTTGTTTCACGAAACGTAGCGTTTTTTCAAGGGAGAAACAAATAGTCGGAATTCTCTACGTGGAAATCAGTCGCCGTGTGGCCTAGCATCTGGCCACGTAGCGGTTGCCCCCAAGCGCCTACCGGATCACCAACAGCGTGCTATATTCATGCCAGCGTTCCCGCCACGCATGTATCGCAACCCGCCTTTGCAATTTTGGACCTAAGGCCTTTGTTTTCACCGTAAGAGCGAGGGCTATAGTGCAGTCTCTCTTTTCCAAACGTGTCTGTAGTTGTCCAGCGAACAATACATTTGAAGACCTGACGTTGAAGGGGTTTATATGTCTGGCAAACTGTTGGAAACTGAGCACGGATGTCCATTCCTAGTTGCCGCAGTCGCCGCTTAAATCTACCCACATCATATTTATTGAACACACGGTTCGTGCTTGAGATATTATACGTTCCGAAGATTGTGGTTTTCGGCATACACACAATGCCAATGATACGCCGAGTACGTTGTGTTTGTATTGTCATACCTTACCAGGAATATTATATCGGTGTGCATAGTAACGACAACAGCGGCGTGCACGGGCCGCTGTTTCTTTTCTCCATCAAGTTGACTGAAGACCACTACTACCAATGTATCCTGCGCTCAGGTGCGATATATCTGGACGGCAAATCCACTATGCAAATCGACGACAGCACTGTTTTTTTCAACAACCATGCCGAGGAAAACGGAGGTAAGAAGAATCCTGAATTACAGGTGCCATCGGTATCATCGTCAGAGAGCTATGCCTCTCCTCCTGAATTACAGGCGCGTTCGAATATTGTCCACGTTAAAGGTGACAGTGACACCAACGTCCGCCTTCCTATGCATTTTTTCCAATAGGCTAGGAGTGATAAAGTTATCTACTATGTGTATGTGTCTTCTAGTACTCGGCGTAGGTTTGTTTTTTCTGATGGGTGCTGGCGTTACCAACGTTGACAGTGAGTGCTATGTGCTTTCGGGTCTACTGATTTTCCGTACATAAGTCCTTACCTCTGCAGCGGGGTGCCTGATCTAACTCGGGAGCCGGGCACGCATGCCTACGACGAGGAATCCGCCAAGCAATTGATGTGTAGTGGCTTCGGAATGGTTGAAAATAAAAAAGCTTTCTTGTCGAACACGAAGAACGTAATGACAATTCGCCCAGTTTGTGAGTCTTTTTTATATAATCTGTTATCTCTAACGGCGATCAATGATCTCAGCCGCACCGCAGCTATCCCGCTGTGATGTAGCCTACTGAAGTGGTACTGTACGATTTCATAGCGAGGGCAGTTATTCTCGTCGATCTCCACAGCTCATCGCTAAGACTCGAGAGTGTACCAGTGCGCATACCATTAAAGTTTGCGCAGACTCGTCTATGCGCATTCCGTGCGACGGAATGAAGGGTGATCGGTTTTACTTGATGTACTTGTTTGTTGCTGTTTGCTTCCAATCAGTATCGTAAAATTAATAGGTTGCCGCCTTCGTCTCGACGACGGTCCCCCCGCAAGATAACCTTCTCGGCCCCAACTGCTACACTATATACTTCCGGTAGATACTTGTCTGTCAGAAGGTTGTGCAAAGTTGCGGCCCCGATACGGTTTCACGCCTTGGTTAAAATATGTACTTCGTGATCGCCTGCCTATACGGTGCCGTTTTAACCGCCCACAATGCCATAGAGCAATTATGTTTGGGCTTTTAAAACTTACTTCTGGGAGTACTGGCCCCATGAAGAATTCACGTCTTCCAGAGTACGGTACCAGAATTGCATGACAACCCTTTTAAATGGATATTTTCACACACCAGACAAACCAATACTTTCCACTTTACGACCAAAATATTTCCGGGAATGTATATTCCTAATCTGTATTATCTGGATGATCTGAATGATTTAGCTCATGTAGCCACGTGGGAGCCGTATAATCTGCAAGTATCTACTGTAGGATAGTGTAGTTTGGTGGGTTTTGTTCTACAGAATGCAGGTTCCGTACAACGAAACTATGCCGGCTGCCTAGGATCTACATGATCTATATCAAGGTTATGGACGATTCGCCCTTGGGGAGGACAGGTCCTTTTTTATTCCTAGCAGTGTCTACTGTGGGTAATCAGGTACCCATGTAGCATACATACGCACGGCAATATGGCTATGAATCCTCGCCAACGTTCGTGCAGCAGGGCGGCAGCAGAAATCATCGAATACAGAACAGAGGGGATGTTGATGGTACGTGTACGAAATACTATATATTGGTTGCAGTTTCGGATGATTAGGGAGTTACAGCGATATCAGGGCTTTGTTGTCGTAGTGGGCCACATTCTGCTAGTGCGAGTTCTTCTGGCAGAATGCCTTGCGACTGGTTAGATGGTGAATACTGCCTTACTTGATTTGACTGGATTCGCCTTCGATGAGTCCTTTGGGCGATTGCATTGTCCACCAGTTGGTGTCTACGTGGGGCTCTCCACGATTTAGGCGTATAATGCATATCGTTGACCCGAACAGCCTTCAAGTCTGCGACGGTTGCTCCGCTCTATCTTGACAAAACAATCTGACCTGAGAGATAAATCAACATATCTTACTTCACTCACTCATGGGCGTTTAGGTTCGTTGTGATCAGCCATGCATCACAGTGAGGTGACACTGATGTGGACTTCCGTCGTTGTTGAGGGCGATATAATGGCAATAACATATGGTCGCTTTGGCCACGAAAGGCACCACACAGTCAGTCTCCTACGATCGAAAACAGCAGGTATGTCGACGGCGAATAACATGTGTCGGTGATATATTTCGTTCAGACGCAGATGGGTTAAAACAATATTTATATATATAGTATACCAGGTACCTGTTACAGTGGACGACACGATTTCCGTGCTGAATGCGAACAAGGGTGGGGTCTTCTCTGGGCGAGTTTCCCCACGAGTAAAATTGTACACAGGGGTATAATAAAAACACAAATTAATTGCATTCCCCCAAACTCGCAAGCTTTTAAACTGCAGGTATTGAGGCCACGCCTCTCAATAATTAATTCCTAGTAAGGGCAGCCGTCGTGGGGCGGCCAGGGGCAACCGTTTGAAGATATTTCCATTGTTTGGGAGTGTGTACCGGCGTCACGAGTTAAAGAGGGGTGTAGAAATATGCCGTTTCACAATTCCAAAAGTAGCACTGTTTCAAGCTCGTTGCATTGATTCTCTCATGTCCCCTCAGGTGCCATGTTTATCGATGGTTCGGAGGTCAGAATGAACGGAAACACCTATTTTTCTCACAACTCGGCATCGGATGGGGGAGGTGAGGGAGGGCAGGCAGGTATTCCGTTATTTTTACCAGGTAACGACGGGGGACAATAATTCATTCCCCAGCTGTTGGTATATAGCGACGTTAAGGTTGGTCATTTACAGTAATATGCTGGTCAATTGTTCGGGCGGCGAAGATTGTGTGCCTCACAGTTACAGGTATCTCGCTCTGCGCAACATTCCGCCCACGCCCTTTTAAAAAAGCCTTAACACGATTAGAAAAATCAACTCTCAAACCTTATTTCGAACTGTATCCGTTGTACCTGTTTTTCCTTCGTTCAATACCGAATGGATTGTATTGTCTCTTCCTTACCTGTTTCGTGCCCACGCCTACGCCGTCGTGAAAAAGCATGAAGCTACACCAAAAGGAATATTCTTCAAACAGCATGCGTCCCTTAATGCGGCATTTCATTTGAACTCTCATCGTGTATTTGCTGCTGAGGTTTCCTCCGCTTCGCCGTACGATAGTAGTGTTTCAGAGGAAAGATAGGATGCCACCATAATGGAGAGCACGCGAGAGGGGAGCGCAAGCAAACTATACTAACCATAGTTGTGACGCCAACTGTAGACGTCTCACATGTGTGAGACGACCACTGCGAGTGCCTTGCTCAGCTTAAATAACTACGACTACGAGTATCACAACGTTTTTCTCTAACTTTCGGTATGTTGTGACGTTTCGCGTTTCTCGAGTTGCGAAGGAGGTACTCCTCAGCAACCGACTACATCTCCATGAACAGCAGAATGTTTGCGCTAAGTTTGCTTGTTCTACAGCATGGCTGTAGTTATGACCCCGTTAAGCGCTGTACAAGTTGACGTCGATACGGAACTCTTCATCCACCAGAGTGTCACAACTCTCCACTCTGACCAACAGAACTGTCAAGCTCACACGGCCCCTACTTGGTTGCTGGCGGCGGCTAGATTAAGTTGTGATCTTCTACGCTCACGCTGTTCAGCGTTTGCGAGGGGCGCTACGTACGAAACTCATAAGTGCGTCATGTGTGCGGTACATCCCTAATATATTGAAACTAGTTTAGCTGACGAATCAAGTCCGAGAAAGCGCAGATGCAAAGGGGTGGCTGTTGTGCTGTCTCAGAAATGATTGGAGATATTTAGCGTGTAGGCTTCATTTGTTTGAAATGTACTATATCCAGGGCCCGCAGTCAAAACCCAAGTTGAGCAGCACAGCCCTATCACACTACTACCGGCTCATGCTGTCGTCAAATAGAGGCATCGCCTACTGGAACACTGGCCACGGTGGTCTGATATAGTGTTGGACCTCGATGCCTCCTCATCGAAGCCTACGTCGTCATCGAGTTATCGCTGGGACAAGGCGTGGTGTTGGTATAGGTTTCGTCGGCTTTGGGCAGTGGACGCTTCTCAATAGTTCCATGAACTCAAACGTACCAAACGTGGACAGACATTCAGATATATGTACCGCGCTAATGAGACCAAAAATCAATTTGGTTGCGTTGTCAGTCTATGCCATGAAGAGGGGCCCCTCACAAGGAAAATACCAACCAACAACACTTCGGGATCGCTTCGTGCTGGTGGCGTCCCGGTATTGGTCTCGTCCTCGGGGGTGACCCGAACCCCGCTTAAACGAAGGAGTATAACTGACGCATACTACGTCAGACGTGCACCACATTTTTTGCCGAGGGTGGTGACGTATCACTTGAGGAGCTCTATACCTCATCGTGACATACGTTTTGGAGGAAAACGAAAGTGCTACCTGATAGACAATCCCATGGTCTGACTCCACGATGAAATATTTTGCAACGCAAGACTGGACTGCCGAATAATTTGAGTAAAGGAGCCCGACCATTCAGAAAACATTCCAGCCTAAAAAAGGTACAGTACCTCTATACATTGTCGGGAAACTGATATATTACCATTATTATAATGAAGGGTATGCAATGACACATCGAGGCGGAGGTCCTAGTGTTGGTAGATTGTTTGCGTGGCTTGAATATGATACCGCGTCTAGAGGTTTTTCTTTCATCCACGGCGATGGAGACCAGTATTCATAGTGGCATATCGTGTAGGTTACAAACGGGTTTGTGACCGTAAGGCGAGCGAGTTGTGATAGCACTCTGTAAAACACCGCATCGATCGCCACCCGTTGCTTCATGAAAATGCGGCCATTCATTGTGCATCCCTTGTGGACCTTCGTGGCAATATAGGCCTTGGTGTTCAAGTGCTGACACTGCTGTGGTCTAGGTATTGTAGAATATCTTTCCGATGCACGTGTGTAAATATCTGTAACGGATGGAATCCAGATAATCCACGCGAGTCCAATCGACTGAAGCCCCGTTAATGCATATATTTCGTTCCTCACTCATGCATCGAGCTCTCCCAACCCTTGTTAGACATGGAATACTAACCTGTAGCGTCGTACCAGTATTGTTGCTTGACCTCAAAGTGCCGAATGAATCATCTCTCCAACCCCAGGTGCAGTGTATATGGCCAACTCGGGTCTTTACGCGGAAGGCAACACATCGTTTTCGGACAATGTCGCTGACTGCGGAGGTAAGGATGGTGTTTACGCATTTAATTATGAGGGAGTCGCATATGCGGGGCCACACATAGTTACGCTTGGCAGCTCTCATCAGGTTAGGCCAATCCCTAACTGTTTCAGGAACTTTGCGAGTGGTATATTCGCGCTGATCCCATCCAACAAATCCGAGTTCTACCACAAACGTTTCAGACTCTTGGGAGCGGCTTGGATAGTCGAGCCATCACCAGCACAATCGCACGGGGTCACCTGGGCTGCGCGTATGTGCGGTCACCACCTCCTTCAAGCTTTCGCACTGATTACTGGCCATTGACTACCGTGCGATGTAAATAATGGACATGCGCGCTGAGGAATAGCATGTGAACGCATTTAATTCGTGCGTAATACGAATGAAACCCGAGGTGCGTACTACGCGTACAAAGTCTGACTCTTGTGTGGCCGAGCCGCAATGCTCATTGGCGAATTGCCTGTGAATATTCGTGATTACCCTGCTCATTTTTGCAGGTGCGATTGAAGCGTATGCCGATTGCGTGATTAACATGGATGGAAACATCTTATTTCTTCATAACTTTGCCGCTGCTGATGGAGGTGAATGCTTGCCCACACGCTGTTGAGTGTTTTCAGATAGACGACTAAACGACGGTACATATTTGTAGTTCAAGCGTAAAGGAGAGTAAACTCATCGAATATCAATGAATGCGCTGTTCAAATGTAAACAGTCCTACGTTTTGTAACTTCGTATCATCGTATTACACTCAAATCGAGTGCAGCATTTGCACTTGCTCAATAAATTATGAGGGTCATCCAGTTTGCGAACTATCCCCTGCTTATATGCCGGCAGCAAGTACATTTGCGAAAGTTGGGCTGAACTCGACCCAGTTGACTTCAGCAAGGCCTGTACTTTATCTAGGACGCCTGACGATTGTACCCACGATTTGCGATGATGGAACCGCCCTAACGGTGGTATACCGGTAGCACAAGTTATGTTTACTAGCTCTCGACGGCAACTAGGAGGATGTGCGCCCGTTTGTATTACTATATGACTAGTTGCAATGATAAATATGACGTCTCGAGGGTGCAGTTACTGGTGCAATTCCGAACGAAACGTGCCCGGTGTAAGCAATTGACCTGCCACGCGTTTCTTGTGTTGAAGTTTGCTGTTCAATATCTGTCGATGATATTAGAGTGTACGTGGTACTATGGGCCGGGGTGTGGTCTGAGAAACTAATCGTAATGCAAAGGGCTTTTATATTTTATGAGGTGTTGTTTGTTCGGGGTGTCTATGAGTGTTCAACGTTGAAGATCATGCAACACATTGTCCGATGTCAACGACATTCATAGTCGGGATGATCTCTTTTCCCTCGCAGGCGCCATGTGCTACCAAGGCCGATGCGTGGTTACTATGGATGGAATGACTGTTTTTTTCAACAATTCTGCCGTTGAGCATGGAGGTACGAACAGTACAGAATCGATTAGGCATTTTTTTAATAAGTATGTAAGGACAAATACCACGATCTGTGGCACAACTGGGGTCTTCGTTTTTTCTCGGTCTCCATTTCCAAAGATCACAACGAAAACTTGCGTCTGGCTAACCCGAAAATGCGTCATGCCGCCAGAGGTGGGGACCAGAGGGGTGGCTATTTGTTTGAATGCCATCTCAAGTTTAGTTCATATCGCACTGGCTGCAACGAGATTAAACACGGGATATTCGAGCCCGAAGGCGACCTCCTCAACATTCTGGCCATACCGCACCATGCAGCAGTGGAAGCTGAGAATGTGATCAGCGTCATCATGTGTGACTGCTGTGAACACTTGGTGCTGTTTGGCAGTCCGCGCGAATATGTTTTGCCATCGCCTACCCTAGGATCGAGCTCAACGCGGCAGCATTTGGCCCTCTCCAACTCCCAGAATACAGTATATATTTCGAACTGTTGGCGCGCTCGGCAAGCGAGATACCATCGAGCTTTGAAAGCCCGCGGCCTCGTAAATCATCGACACCATGAAGATCGCGCGGTTCGCGTGCTCAACTGAGCTTTTGTGGCAGAGTTGATAGTTTCACGAGTAAATCTTCGTAGAAAATCAAATTTAGACGTGAGCTTTGGAAACATCCACGATGAGTCGATGCCACACCAGCGTCGACATGATGAAAGATTTTTTCTTGCACATCTCCGCCACACTACCCACCCTCTTATTTATGCCCGCGCGGAAGGGGTGTGGTGCTATATTCAGCGGCGTCTTGTAATTGGAAGTTTTGTTGTGATTGGGATCTTGCGGCCTGATTGCCCGATCGTTTCGCCAGACTGGTACCCGCTGATCGTGCCGGCGCTGCGCCAAGCGTGCATCGCCCCGGGAGATGACCTTAAGGGGAAAGGTGCATGTTGTCCTCATTAATCAGATTGAAATGTTTGGTGGAGATTCACGTTACGAAGTCGCCGACCTTCTCTGCTTCCCGTGTACATGTTTTACCTGGATATTATTCAAACATTTATCAAATATGATCACAGTTTGTACGCCATTGATGGGCAATGGACCCGTGTACTCGTATGTGCAACGTACAAAGCATAATGCTGTTAATTTGCTTTCTTGGCAGTAGTTTTAATTTGCTTTCTTGGTAGGTTTATATTCTTTTTGTCTATATGCATTATTACATAATCACGAAAATCACAGTTACATTCAAAAATATGTTCGCGATTCGAAACAAAATATCAATATATCTTCGCGATGCAAATCCCATTACCATCACCCCCCGGTCTTTCATGCACCGTAAAAATCTAGAAATTTCATCATGTAACGTGGTTCTTACCATATTGATGCAAGATTACCCTGGCCTTCGTGCCGTAAGTCCAGTTCAACTCGAGACATGGCTGATGCAAGCCTCGTCTGGGTGTGCCTATCTGAGATCTACCTACATGGCACGCTTGCTACTTGTTTTCGGGAGTTGCGCGATAAGTTAAGGAATACCATTTCAGGCTCTTGCTCTGGGGATAGTGTGGGCACGACTGTAAGATAGGTGTTTTCATGTTCCCAGCAGGAGGGTATATCTACATCACGCAACACTCGACATACTGTTGTAGCTTTAAATACTTGTCGAGGGTATGTGAGGAATCGATTGTGTGCTAGGACAAAATCCGCTAGCCCCTGTGTTCAAACGTTATTTTTTTATGCATCTCGTTGCTACGCTGCCGTATCGTAGTTTCGAAACCACCTTGTCAGATAACGTCACAGTTGGCTGGGTATTTCGTTTCCCCCCTATTATCGTGATGTCTTGAGTATGCTGACTGCATTGTTAGATGAATCGAGGTACAGTTAGTACATTCGGAACCCCGGTTCCCTATGAATATCGCGATATGTTGCAGGAGGGGGTACTAATACTGTTGTTTTTGAATTTCCTTGTATAGAGTCTTCTCCATCATACACCCAACATACAGGATAACGAAAAGTTGACATTTACGCAAAACTCTACGCCCAACCCTACGAACAGTTCCTTGTGCAACGTCCAGTAGGAATATATAGGAAGTCCGCCGTAAACCTGCTTTATATTCCTACGATATTGACACTTTTCGTTGGTCGAGCAACCCTGTCTGTCACTCGTACATTTTGGTGCCGTCACGTGACTATTCCTCTGAGACAATCATGCATGGCTTCTTGTGTACTCACAGGTGCCATTTCCGAAGAATCTGGATGTGTGACTACCATGGGAGGAAACACATTGTTTGGTCACAATTCAGCAGGTGTATCGGGAGGTGAATGCTTACCCGCACACTGTTGCGATCGCCGCGAATAGGTACTACACAAAGTAGCTCGCGCGCAGAGTAATTTGGTTTTATCGTTGGGTTGTGCGCAAAAGCTCCTTCATCGACAATATGGCACCACCCTTGCAAGGGCAGTACACTCATATAAGGGTAAGGGAATATTATGCCCAACACAAAGGCAGGCGTCAATACTCAAGCCTTATCGTTGCCTGCGTACGTCTAAAACTACACCGTGCTTCCCTGTATTCGGGCGAGTTTGCCATTTGGTATGCACTTTCGATTTGAGTTGGCGGCGGCAAGCGCTGGTTCTCTCCAGATGGGTAGGGACTACCGAAAGTTTGCCCGGTGGTTACAATAGTCAACTATGTACTGGTTTCATGAATACTATATATTGGCAGCAAGAGGAGAAGGAGCGCACTCGTTTCTTTCGATATTCCTAGTTTCAGCACTAACGCTCTTCTTTTGCGGTTGTACTTACGGTAACTATTTCGAATGTGATGCCCCGCGATCGCAACTAATAGAGCATGCCTTGAGGACAAATGTTTTGCTTATCGGGTGCGTTTTGCGCATATGGGTGCTAACGTATGTACTCGCAGGTGCCGTGTGCGCTTACACGGAAACCACGTTTAACTTCAACGGGACGACTACTTTTACTCATAACTCAGCCTCGGAGTATGGAGGTAAGAGCGGACACGAAATATGAAAATGTTTCGTAACGATGTTTGTAAAGGAGCACATAACAGTTATTGCGTATATGCCCCTTGTTTCAACACAAGAAAAAGAGCACTTGAGTCTTTTGAAACAAATAGTTTTTGCCTTTTTGTTCAGCTGCAAAACTATTTAATGGTGCAATAACAACATACCAGTACTCCTTACCGAAGACCTCATAGTTCAAGTCCCAATGCTCAGACCTGCTTCCGACCAACGTATAACTTGTTAGTAATATCCTCTAGGGGGTGTTGGGGCTCTTGGATCTGCAGGGGAGGGCAGGCATTGCTGTGTTTGCATCACGAAAGAAAGGGAAGTGGTCAGCGAGAGTTTCAAACCGTTCCGGAGCTCCGGTTTGGCTACTACCCTCTTCGGTGGCCACGTAGGGCGATACGGACCGTCCAACTAGAGGCCCAGCTAGGTTCGCCCACTACTTCTCCGCGTCCTCGCCGAAAGTATGAGTTTAACTGGTATCGGCAGCCGGAGAAACTACGGTTTTTCAAATACCTCTTTGCGTACAAGAGGTATGGGGTGTCGTTTCTGAGTAAGAGGCACGTTTCATGCTGAAAAAGCCATCAGATCGATTCGGCTCCTGAGACGAAGCTGTTGTCGATGACTTGCGTTCTGTAAGCCTGCTCACCGCGAGGTCTGGCCACAAGAACTAGAGAAAAGTCGCTTTCGATAGGGAGTCATGAAAGGTCGAACTTATACCATAAGTAGTATTGCAACTGAACAAACTAAAAAGACTTTGTTTGTTAAAGACTTTAGGGCTCCTATTCAGTTTGCCAGAAGGGCCCCCTGAAAGCAGAGTGAATGTATGAGACGTTGAGCGACAACTTGTGCGACATTGGTTTAATCATTGAACTGGCCTTGGTACGTTCGTTTCAACTGTCAACAAAGCTAACGAAAGCCTTTAAAGCGAAACACATGCACTTCTAGGGCAACTTGTTTGGCTGTTTTCGGGATATCCGCTCTTAGTGACTCCATTGTGTTTCAAGGTATCGCCATTGTACAGGCGCTGCCTAAATGAGTTCATACTACTAACACGCAGAGGCACGTACCTCATCGAGCACCCGACATACTGAAACAACAAATTTGCGCGACCGTATAAGCACTAAAGTGTGTGATTCGTAGGCATTTTGTCTAAGGAATAAAATATCAAAACCTGAACCGGATTGGAAATTAACAGGCAAATTCGTCTGTTGAGGAAAATTCGTCTGTTGAGTCACGGAATAGTCGGGACCAACCCACATTCTCTACCGTACCGCTGATGTAGCATGGGGAGTGTCGGCGTGCGTTCTGACAACAAGTATCTGATCTTTCGAATCTTATCACAGGTGCCATGGACGTATCAGACGGTGGTGTGGTAAACATGGACGGAAACACCATCTTCGACAACAATTTGATCGGATTTGATGGTGGTAAGAACGCTCACGGAGTACTCGTGTTTTGTGCAAGACGTCTGGCACAATTCAATGTGTCCCAAATTTTGCTCGGGCCAGCGTGGATGTATTACATCTTCAAGAACCAAAATCGTTTGTACACCCATATTTTCATATTCGTCAGTATATCTGAATGGTGGACATTTCCTATGACACTCCTTGCTCCTTTCACGGACACAAGGCTTCAGGAACTACTCCGGTAGCATCATCCGCGAAAATTAATCGCCCAGGGAATACCCGTGAAGGCGGCTGACGTAGGGCGTAAGACCCCCAGCAACCCGGCTCACCCGTATATAGAGCCTGTTGCTGCTTAGTTTTCTTTCTAGGACTTGTCACACGCTTTGTATACTTCGACGTCAATCTGTTGACGATTTTCTTGGATTTGACGTGCTCGCAGGGGGTATTTATATGGCAAAAAGCAACGTGACGATCAACGGCCATGCTTCGTTCGTGCATAACTCAGCTTCCACTGGAGGTACGTCGGGGAAACGCATACGTGTACCTATTCGGGCCTCGTGCCGGTACTCGGTTTGAAGTCATGATAGGTTCTATGTTTACTGTACTGACAGGCTCTTACTTGTCAAGGTATCAACCGTATTCATCGTCGGCCAGCCACATTCATGATCATTGATTCGTTTCCGCTGCCGATGTAACGCCGACCTTTTGCGTTTCTAGATTAATAGAAGGCGATTGAAATATCGTAGCGGTGAATTTGATGATTTTCTCTGCAGCCGACAGAAGATAGATACGTTCCGCAAGTTTGTCGAGTAGAAACATTTCATGTGCTAGAGTAGATAATGGGTCAGATCGAGACGCCTATTTATGCTCCTCGCCAGAGAGTCAGAGGTGTCAATGCCATGACAGGGTCTATCGACTGTACATCATCGGACGTTTACCCTACTGCATTGTGGTCGGTTGATGTTGCGGAGTTATCATGGGCCCCAATAGTTGTATTTGTTTGCCAGAGCTCTATACTGTCGCTGCGGGACTCGAGACGGAGTGCATGCCTTCCATGTGTACATATATTTTCGCATGAACCTGCGAATTTGTTGGGGACCAGCGATTGAGGTTTAATAAGTACACCAACCGGTTTGGCATCAAACGGCGGCCATTACCTCATCATGGCGTTAGTATGCGGAATATCGTAGCCTGAGTTATCAACATTGAATATCTGACTTCATCTAGCAAAACGGGTACGTGAAGTCTTTGTTTTGTATATCCCTGCAGCTACGATCGATTTTGTCCTCGGAATGACATGCAACCGGGGTCTAACAGAATTTCAAATCGCCCTGGACTTAATGCTACACTCGCACAAGTTCCGGCTCCAGAATCCGATACCTCTTTGGATAGACCTGGTCTCGTTCAATCTTTGGTCGGACCGCAGGACGATTTCTGTCTCGGAAACTAGACCGCAGTTTAAATATATGTTTTTTTCCAGCATGGTATGACGATTGCATGGCCCCCACAACGAATTCATCTAAGATGCGCGCACCTGAAGAAATACCTGTTCTATATAGCATCTCTGGCGATGTTGGTACGTCTGCCCGATTAAGTAAAAACGATATTCTTCTGTGTTTCGGACAATATGCTTTCGAATTAACCACAACCCAGTTACAGCCTTCTGCCAGATGGAATTGACATTATCACATTGGTGTGCTTGCCTCGGCGCGTATTAGGCGGGATACAATGCTATATGGGAAGGCTGGTCATTGCCTCAAAGGGGACGGCATGGTTCACCAACAATACCGCCAGGTCTGGCGGTGGCGCCATATCCATTACAGCAGCCGTGGAGGTGACGATTAACAACACAACGTTTACGTCCAACACGGCAAAGTTCGGAGGCGCAATCTATGTGGGGGCTAAGAACTTTCATCGAAGGGTGTACGATAATTGCATATTTAAGGACAATATGGCGACAGAGGGGGGCGCGGCGTATTTCTTCGGCGGGGCAGGGGTGGACTACGTCGCTTCCTCCGTCTTCATCGATAACTCTGCAGGTAAGAGCCGACAAGTGTCTTCGCTTTCTTACTCGGGAAGTCACAGCAGCATTGTGTGGTGTGTTTTGGAAAAGGAAGATAACCCATTCACTGTTTCAAAGTATGTGGTACAACATATCACGTACCTGGTAACAATTGTCTACGCACACGCGTAGTTGTTGACGGCGTGCGTTCCAAATTTGAGAGTCGGTCCTTTGGGACAGCATGTTCGTAGCGATGTGGCTCCACTAGTCGAATCCGACACGACTTGACCACAATGAAGAACACTATATATTTTTATTTCAAGACGCCCAACCGGGCAAACCATCGAGGCTTTTGAAGAGAAAATATGACCATAATGAAAGGATAAGACGACGACCCTTGTACCACTAGGTCGTCGAGGGTAGCGGTGACTCACGTCTACATCGATGTCCGCGACGAGTTCGGGGACGAAAATGTTTTGTTGAAGTGCCTTGGTCCATTGCTAGTGTATGCACGGACTGTGACCGCCTTAGGGTCGTTCTCATCGAGCAACTGTTTCCCAAACTTTCTATTATGTTTTTGCAAAATACAACAGGAAATACGTTAAAACAGGATTCATTTGGAAAGTTTGGAATTTTAACAGAAGGAAGAATACTTGGAGGGCTTCGCATTCAATTATTTAGACATTATTGTTTGAAAAATATGAGAATCCTAAAAATTGCGCCAAAAATAATTTTAGAAATGTTGGGAAAAAATCGCTCGATAAAAATGACCCTTAGCCAACAATGTATCAAACACGGGCGGAATAGCCTTGAGCGTAGCATATTATCACGCATACTAGCGGTATGGCCACGGCTCCTCCGGAGGGGCTTGCCATGTGTTGCACATAGAACGTAGTCAGTACAAGCTGTGGCAGATTTCGCAGTGTGCTGTGATGTACCGCTGTGAACGGAAATTCAACGACCATCGTACGGGTCCCGCGGGGTGTCCGTTCTAGTCCCCGTTTGTTTTAAGTTGTATATGTATGGGGGATGTATGACCCGTATGGGCCCCGCATATCATACCGGGATGCGGTATGACATCAACCATAAGCTCCGACTAAACATGAAATCAGCCATTGGGGTTGGGGGTTCCCACACTTTACGGGCCCGCATAGTCCCGGAGGGGTAATGCTCTTTGGTTCACCGGTTGTTGGATTTGTAGATGTATGGAAAACGTTCTGGTCCAGAGATGGGAACTTATCATCCCCGGGTGCGGCGGAACCTCGATCCTGCCTCGAGAGGAAACTCTCGCCACGCGCTGGCTCTATGAGCCTCAGCCATTTAAAAAGGAACCTGTACGTTTGGGTTTCCACACCATGTGGGGCAGTATCGACCCGAGGGATCTCCGTTTTCGTCCCTGGGCTGTTGGGTTTGCAGATGTATGGAAGGACGTTTGATCTGTGGATGGGATATTATCCTTCCCGAATGCGGCGGAATATGGCCGTTGTTCTGAGAAGCAACCCTCGCCCCGCGCTGGATTTATGAGCCCCAGCCAATTAGTGCATCGTCATTTGCGGCGATGGCTTTCAAACCGCACGGGGCGGTATCAACCCAGGGGTGTCCGTGGTCGCCCCTGCGTTGTCAGAGTTGTACGTGCATGGAACAATTTATTATCCGGGTATGGGACCGTGTCGTCCCCGAGTATGGCAGAGTCGCGACCAAACGCCCCAGGTAATCCGTTAAATCTGCCAGATGGGGTTGAGGTTCACACACCTTGCGGCGCGATATCGACCCGGGTAATGTCCGTTTCCGATCCCGTTTTGTTGATATCGACCCGGGTAATGTCCGTTTCCGATCCCGTTTTGTTGAAGTTTTCTTTTTTGTTGAAGGCCTTCTGGTCCGTGAAGGGGGCCTTATCCCCCCAGACCGCCATTTTGTCCCGGGGGGAAACGCTCGTCGCGTGCTAGCTCCTTGATCCCCAGCTAATAAGCAACCACTCGGTACGGTTCGGGTTTCCGCGCGTGCGGGGTCATATATATCCGCGAGGGATGTCAGTTTTCGTCTCCGGGCTGTTGGAGTTGTAGATGTATGGAAGGATTGTTAATCCGGCGAAAAGACCCTATCGCCCCCGGGTACCGATGGCTCCGTGAGCCTCAGAAAATCAGTGATCAGTCGATGTGGATGGGGTTTCAACGCGGTGCGGTGCGGGTTTCATCAGGGAAAACACATTTTTGTGTCCCCGGTTAGTCAGAGTCGTAGAACAATAGACAGGTTTCCCATCTGGGGATCAGGGGCTACCCTCTTCGGATGCGGGGAACCTCGATGGTTATATTCAGTACTGGTCTAGTAGAAATAGCCAGCGGCCGTTAGCATAGATTTGGACTAGTGCGCCATAAGTATATATCAAGCTTGTAAGTCAGCACCTTGGGTGGCTAGATATCTGTGGAGCGGACCAATTACTCCTTATTGAACAGCAGCAGTTCCATCCAATCTTCAGGCAGCTTACGTGTCTCTGAGTATAGTCTACCATCCCAGTGGGCAGCGCATACTCGTGTCCACGTGCCAGGTCCGTCTGTCTGTGTCCTGCTGCGGTTGCCGCCGTTAACGATCGTGCTGGTGCTGTTGGTAATGGTGGTGTTGGTGGTAGCTGCAATTGCTGTTACTGCTTCTGCTGCTGGTGGGGGTCCTAGTGATGGTTGCAGTGTTTTGGATACGTGCTGCTGCTGGAGAATCTCGTTTCATTCGGTGCTCCTGCTTGAAAATGCATTGCCTGCCGCAATCAGCGAATGGGCATTGTGTTTATTGATTTAAATGGCATATAGCCATAATTTTCTAGAAACTATCCATTGACCTCTGGCATGGATGACAAGTTTTCACAGACGATTGAGTAGGATGGTCATGCGAACATATCGACCACATCAGCAAGGCTGGCAACATATCACCGCATTGCTACCCCGCGTGTGCGGTGTACATTGCCTTAGGGGCTGTCGGCAATGCCCATTCGACGACGGCCAGGCTTCGGCGCGATGTTAGACGCAGTGTCCCGTATACTGTGCCTCGCACTCTCTCTACCGATGTCGCGAACAGTATGTAGTATATCGTATGGTAGTAGTCGAATGTGGTGATGTACCGCTCTTAAATGAAATGTAAGAACTATCATGCGGGTCGGTATCGACCCGAGGGGTGTTCGTTGTCTTTCCTGGTTGAAGATTTATGGTTGTTTTGAAGTATTTCTGATCTGGGAATGAGACCTTAACATCTCCGGGTGCGGCGGGACCTCAACTTGGTCCCGGGGTGCCTGCGCGCTGGCTCCCAGAGCCCGACCCCTATCAGCGATAAGCCGACAGGAGTGGCTTTCCCACCCCTTGCGGGGCGGCATCCACATGGGCAATGCCTGTTTTCGTACCCGAGTTGCTGGAGTTGAAGAGTTTTGGAAGGAACTATGATCCGACGATGGGATGCCATCATCACCGGGTGCGGTGGCACATTGACGTCGTCCTGAGGGGCAACTCTCGCGATGGCTCCCTGAGAGCCAGCCAAGCCTAAACAACGTGCCAGTGGAGTTAAGGTTTTCATACTTCGAGGGGCGGTGTCGATCCGGAGGGGTATCTACTGGAAGAGCTGGGCTTCGTTCGGTAGAACTCAGAAATCGTAAAAACCTCATGATATTTTACGTTCCGATTAAAAAAAACATAACTCTGCCTGTGCCTGTAAAACTCATGGCCCACACCATGCTTTGAAAACACCGGTTGCCGCACCTAGCTCGACCAACTGTGGAAAAGTTACAGCGATCCCAGCACGAGAAGAATGTCGATGTTGACTGTCGCAAACATGCAAACAAACCCGCAAAATGACTAACATTGCACCACGCTACACGGGTCGTACGCAAGCCTCTTGCAAGATAATTGTTTTCACTTGAAACCTGGTAACTAAAACGGCCCGCGCTTTGCGCTCAAGCGCCTCATCCCAAACTGCGAACTCGTATATACTACAAGTTTCCCCTTCGGGATGTTGGTCACTTGAAATCCCGGGGGTGTCGCAAGGTGAAAATAGATCGCACATGCTTTATAGTTATTTTTTGGAGCAAACCTGCGGCATAGACTGTAAACGTAGTAGCGACGGCCACTACTAAGGTAACAACTGTCACGAGATGATATCGTATCTTTGGTACAGTGGGCTCCCGGTGTTAAGAAACTTCAGTTTGGTGTCCAGGCTCAGCGATTTTGTTTTGTTTCTGAAGTCGATCTAACAATTTTCGTAGGATTTTAAGTCGATCCCACAGTGGTACTATAGTTATCACGGCTGCTCTGCCCTGTACAGCTAAGTATACAGAAGTTCGTTATGACAGAGCTGTTACCCGACGAGTCCCGCCCCGTTCCTAGACAATAGGATTCAGTTTTAAAAATTATTTTCAGCGGGTACCCTGGTACGCGTTTAGCAGCCGAGTACTCGTCTAAGTGTTCCCGTGGAACAGCTGGAAACCCGGGTGCCCTGGGCCCAAATTCTCGGCGAGTATCAAGTGTTATTCATACCCGTGACGGTTATTGGCGGTTTTGTTGTTTTTAATCGCTGCTGTAAAGTGCGGGTGATATTAAAATCAGTGAGGGAGGTTTTGCTGGAATCGCATGCATCAAACACACACCTACACAATGAAAAACACAACACAGCAAAGCAGTACTCGTTGTTCGTAGCTGTCACAACTAGATCTGCTGGATTCCTCCTTCTAATCGTAGCTGTCTGTGTATGTGTACTTTCGTAGATTTAAAAATATTGGGACCAAGTTACAAATTTACATAAAATGCGCCGGTAAATTTTGAAGCGTCTCCTACAACTGCTACTAGTGCTGTACGCAGCCCAGACAAAGTAGACGCATGCAACATGGTATCAGCTACTGCTGCACGACGCTTGATGTGTGCCTCGTTCGATGTCGGTGTGGTCTTTTTTTTCTCGTGCGTGGTGCGTGCTTTGTGTGTTCTGTTCGTACGCGGGTCGACAACGAACCATCAAAGTTCATACGGATGAAAAAACAGTCGTACGACAGGTTTTTCAGAGTAGTTGCGAGGCGGTGTCAAGTCGGAACGTCTCCTCTGAGTTATTTGCCAGAATTCGCGACTTTGAAGCCCCAGAGCACGCCCCACGGGCCTCGGCCGAGACCCACACTTGCACCGTGGTGTACACTCGGCCCCCCTGCTTGCCCCACAGCCGACAGCGCGAGAAAAGACCCGCGGCCGTAGATGAAAAGTGAAAGTATTCCGGGAAAATGTCCATTTGGTACCTATACTCGTACATAGATATACTTAATCTTTGTCTATCTGAGGGATCCCTTGCCCCTGCACCCTCAGAGCTCCCACTTCGACACCCATATTACTTGCTCCTTGATCAGCTCTCTTTGTTCCGTATATACTCAGTTGGCGAGAAGCTTCTTCCTCTTTCAGTCTCGGGTTCGTGCGTGTGCCCAGAGAGCACGGCAGCGCGGGTGAGCCCGGCGCCATCGCGGGTATGGGAGGGCGCTGGCCAGTAGAGGGGGGATCAGAAGGAGCGCGGTCGTCTTTTTCGTGGCTAGGCGTGGCGTGTCCACCGAGACACGAGGGAAGCATGAAGGGCCTTTGTCTGCATTGCTGCTTGCTGTTTCAATCCGTATGTCCGAAAATTTAAGGTTATTTTAGAGTTGTAAAAGAAAATTCATGCGGTGCATATTTATCGGAACACATACTATTTTGAGAGAGGCAAACAGGCGATTTGAACACCTCATGATGGAGCGGGCGAACGAGGGCCACGGTGAGCACCGGGCCTTCACGCGAGGCGGGCCACGGGGCTCACTGGGGCAGAGGGGCAGTAGATATCTACCCGGATCGAATCGATGGCGAGGTGATCGCGGGGGGGCGGGCAGCATCGAGGTTGACAGAACGTGACAGTTGTATAACTTTTTATGTTTTTTGAGCGGCGCAATCACAATATGTCATTCGAAGTACTACTCGTACGAGTACTGCTGCTGTTGTTGCTTGCCGTTTTGTTCGAGTACGAGTACGAGTATGAGTACGAGTATAATACGAGTACGCGTACGAGTCGAGTACGAGTACGAGTACGTATGAATGTACGTCTTTCGCAGTTTTGTGGATATTTTTGTTTATCATACTCACAACTTGGCGACCGTGCTGGTGCTGTGTTTTTTCGTAATAACACTGTTGTTGTACTACCACACGTGCTCACGGAAAATGCACATCTCACACCCCCACAGCCGACAGCGCAGCGCCGTGCCGTGAGCCGTGTTGCTGTGCTTTCTCGTTCGAACGTACAGCTTTGTCGTCCTGGAGAATGGAGCTATTGTGCACCCCTGATCATGTTTTGCATGCATGTCAAGTCCGCCGCTTATTTGCTGCACCATGAACCTCTTGGCATTTTCAAGTCGCGGTGCCTGTGTGCACTACATCATGGGCCTCTTCTGTACCCCTTTCCTTGCGCGAGCGTAGCGGGCGGCGTCAGCCGCCCGCGAAGTGGGGCCGTTGTATTTTATACTAATGTACGACTATGTTCGTATACTGCTGTGCGAAATATGTGCCTATATGCCAGGTATGATATATTGTACTGCTTCTGCTGTTCTGTAATTCCGCTACCGACAGATTGTTGATCTTGATAGTACGGTATGCAAAACATGCGTATATAGCGGTATTCAAACACCACAACCAATAAAGCGGCATGTAAAGTGTATACGGAGTAACTGCAGATCAGGGCGCGGTAGTAAACCGATATTATAATATGAATGTGTAAATATCGTACGAAACTCATATTTGCAAGCTGCGTAGGATATTTCGGTCGCAAGTACCACGGGAGCCAAGCCTGGGCTAGAATAACGATTGGGGTTAGGGTTGGGTTAGGTCGACGTCTTCTCGATTCTTTGTACGAACAAAGCTATAAAAAAAACGTAAAACTAGGAACAAATAGTATGACTATCGCAATCGTTACTTTTTGGATCGATGTTTAGGTTAGAGGCCGGCGAAGGTAAAGGCTACTAACTTGTTCAATTAGCGCTGATATGCGATGGATGGGTAAGCTCCCAACAGCCACACTAGGCTGTGAGCGAGGCACTGCAACACGCAGTGTGTAGAAGATAGTTTAAGATGTTTCAAGTATGTCGGCCCGGAAAGGGGTAGACGAATGCAGGGGGAAAGGTGGAGTGGGTCATGTGGGTCAACTCTCCACAGCCCAGGAACAACCGCTCGTAGTCGAATACCTTAACCTCCTCGCATAGTGCCTACTCGTACATACCCGTGGGACTGCTCGTGGGTGATATCACGAGACTATCCCTGTAACTTACCTCCATGACACAACGTATGTAACCGTAACGTATTGCTAGGCTGTTCGTTGAGACAAGCTATATCGAACATAACCGTCTGTGGGAGTCTGTTCCGTGACCACGGGCGGAGTTTTCGAATGTGTTGTGTTTTTTTTTGTCTGTTCGTTTTTTTGGTATTAGTTGATTTGTATTGTTTTGGCGAAAAGTAAAAGTGAGCACTACAACAACAAACAACAATTGGAGGCTGACTACGACATGTATCAGCTGTATAGGTATCTACAGGTCACCAGTTACAGGAAACGGGGTCATTTGCGACGCTCGTGGTCCTCCACAGGGCCCCTGATGAAAAATTGGTGGACGCGACATCGGTGGAAGTCCGCGCCCTCACCCATATATCTCGCCGCTTCTGCGGCCGCAATTATAAACAATAGATACAGAAACAACAATAATGTACGTGTGGTGTGCAACGAACAATACTTACATCTCTCCGATCGGGAAATAGCGCCATGCATGTCGTGCTAGCCCCGCATGATGAGGCGTGCATGGAATGATATGTTTTGCCCGCCAGTCGGTATACACCGTTTTAGGGAAACAATCGTGTTCAGCAATTTATGAGTCATCAGTTTTTTTTTATTTTCCTGAGTTATTATTATGCGTGTCAAGTTCCATCGTATAGCTCAACACGTGGGTGATGTAATGCGTATTATCCGTCTTTGGTTTTCTCTGGTAACGACAACAATACCAGATACTTGGAGGCTGTCTACAAAATAGGCCGCATCGGAACACCGGTCTTGGGAGTATACGAGACCCGTTGCCGTCCAGAGACGTTAATGAATGTTCGCCTCGTGTTTGAAGAATGTTTTTTATCATCCCGTTATACGCTTCATCGCTACTACGTACAGCTGCCGCTACTACGTACCTCGTACTGCGTATCCGATAGAACCCTGCGGGAGGCGGGAAAGGGGACGGGTTCACGACTAGATAGCTTTGTTGGGCGAGTGGTAGGTCTACGCTGTATACCGCTTTATATACAGATTTAAGGTAGGCAGCCTCTGCAATATAACACTTCGTTCGTTCGGTATACCAGGTACCAGTGTACGTGCTTGGTACCTGGTATAGGACCCCTGGTTGGGGCGGGAGGCACCAACTATTCCGATGTTTACATTAAACGATAGGTGAAAGTGAACACAAATATTACGGTATCACAAGCAGCGCTAGACTCTTAGCGTGAATAGTTTGAGGGGAGGCGCCTGCTACGGTAGACGTGCACTATGTCTTTGCGTCATAAGGGTGGTCACTTGAGGAGCTCTATACCCCACCCAGAAACTGATTGGGAGGAAGGTAACGTACTACCCACGGTGAAAACATCCGATGAGCCAAGCATTCAACGAAAGATATGGCAACACGATAGTGGGAGTTCGATGATTTTGGGCCAAGGCGCCCCCGCAATTCAAAGCCTGTGTCAGCCAAAAAGTGCTACCTCTATCGTACCACCGGTCGGGACAATAATTATACTAATGACTGTGAAATCAATTCGACCCAGGTCCAAACAACCCTTCACTCCGCGGCGTGTTAGACGTGGCTGGCCACCGCACCCTGAGCTTCAGCTGGAGAGCTATCTTCCTGGTTAGAAGCACACCAAACTAAGGAAACTGTCGAACGATCTTTGTCATCCTCCGTGCCATTGGTAAACAAACCCATCTTACTCGATACATACTACATCTTGTCCCTAAATATGGTTTTCACGTGCAAACTTGTCAGATGACGGAGGAGCCGTCTACTCTGTGGGGACTCTTGATCTCGTCAGTACGAGCTTCGAGGGCAACAAGGCCGACAACGAGGGCATGGCGATGTTCGTGGAGACCATTTTTGCTTCGTCCCGCGTTGAATACGACGACGTCTCCTTCAAAGACAACGCCTTTTTCTGCCCACGCGGCGAGTATGGCTACGATGCTGTCAAAGAGGTGAGGACATGTCGTCATCGAAAGCGATGCATACCAGTCACACCAAGATGGGGAGATAGAAAATCGGCATTTCCCTGCGAAACGCGAACGTGCCACGACTCTATTTCAGGGCTATTTACGGTGGTCCGTCTCCATGCGGTGCGGTTTTCAGATATCGAAAACCTTATGGTCCGGCTTGGTGTGTGTTTAAGAGATCGGAAATCGTACACTACGGTTCGGTGCGGTTTCTCAAAGAAGAAATCTTACGGTGCAGTCCGGTGCGGTATTTTGATATCACACGTGCTACGGTATGGATAACCCCAAAATTAGCTGAAACTCGTCACTTGATCATGGTATACCTCACCACAAAGCTAAAAGCGCTAATCGTACGTGATGAACAATCCTAAAGCCTATTAGGGAATAATACGAAGGACATTGTAAACATGAAGATCAGTGCGGCAGACAGTACTGTTCCCCTTAGTTGTAGCATCAGCACTTCTAGCATGGACTTTGATATGCATGAGGAGTATGATTTCTGTCGGGCTACCTGTGAGAATAGGTGTATACTTCGTATGTATTTGGTGTTGATGTGGTTTTGAACTCACTTGGTGTTGTATTTTATACCGCTAATAACTGATGCCGTTAGTATACACACACCACCCTCGCCCACCGACCCTCTAAACTAAACGGTGTTTGCGCTCACAAGCGTGGGTTGACAATGAAATGGACTTATCGGTGGAACCAACCAATTCACGCGCCAACTGACGCACACAGCAACAGACTCACCCACCAATCCACACCCACAGACCTCCTCACATATACCCACCTGCCCACCGTGCAAGATTTGTTCGATGATGCTCATCGTTTAACAAGAAGATGTTAGTGGTGGGTGGCGTTGGTTGTGGGGGGCGCAACCAGCCCACGCATCAGCCGATTCACCCCGTAATAACCCACTCACCCACCAACTCATACGCACGCACTCACACCCACGTAACCTCTTTACGAAGTTTCTGCGTTGACGAGTGTCATTTATGAGAAGTGGAAACGATGTAAGACTGTTCCTAAAAAACAGTCAAAACCAGTGAACCTCCAACTAAGGAGCTTGATGCATTTTGGAGTTTAACAACTTGAAGGTGTCTGTCGCGCGCCTCATTCCCACTGTTGAAATATAATCTTCCGTAGGTTGTCGTGGGAGGGGTTTTGTGTGCAGGTGGAGTCACGCGAACGGACAGAACTGATTAAATAAATACAAACAAAAAGTGCTAGCGGGTGGCCTGATTTGAGGATTTTGATGATTTGACCTTTGTCCCTTTGTTGCCGTCCCTCGTCCGTTCCGTTAAGCATTCGACACCATGAGACACGTACACTTGACCGATTTTGACAGTCGTGGGGTCTCCGTACGCCTGCTAGTCGAGCCGTTGGTGTTGTGCTGCACGTACCGAAAGCCGTGCCGGCATCGGAGAGCTAGCCGATGGTGACTATCCTTATTTGAAGGATGCCTGTACCAACTGTTACTGGGACTCGGTAGAAATGTCCCTTATCCCGCCGCGCTCTCTCAAGAACGAGCAGCAAAAGGGGGTAGTACATACCACCAGCAACCAGCACGCTCATCGCGTGGGTACGAGACTCCAGCACACCAGCACACACCACCTGCTACCACCACCACCACGCCACCAGTCACGTAACTGTGGTGGTGGTCGTGGTAATCGTGGACGTCGTTGTGTTCGAAGATGATGAGGGTGATGGTGGGGGCGGTGGTCTGGTGGAGTGCTCTTATTGTGTTGCTCTTCTTGTCGATCGAAGTTATAGCATGGGCAAACACACGAAAAGCAAGCTGACATTTGCTAGAAAATGCGACATTCGGGATTCGTTATACCGGAGTCAGTGTTGAACGTACCTATTATAATATATCAAACTATTTACTGAATATGATGCAGTATGACGTATTGATTATCAGGTGGCCTATATTGCTGTATACCACGATCGGCGCGCCTGCGGTCTAGAAGAAGATTTCCGCATGACCACCACACCAACCAAGCACTGTGGTGGTGGTGTTCATCGTCATGTTTGCCGTCGAAGATGGTGGTGGCGGGATGGTACCAACAATTCAAAAACCGAAATCGTATGAATAAAAATCAGAGTACAAGTTCTAAAATACCAAATGCTACACATTATATATTGACATCGCATTTGTGCGACATACGTTTATGATAAACCTTGTTTACATGCATTAAGCAATCAGTTTAGCGAGAACTGTTTGACACGAAAACGCGAAAAAAAAACACCACGAACCCTACGGAACCGTGACACTACAACGCCGTCCCAGGGCCGATAAAACCGAGGTGTGCCTACGTGTTAATGTCAGCGGCACCGTTAAAAACCCGATCTAAGTTTGTTTGCGACCGTACCCGCATGCATACCGTGCGGGTTTTGTTTGACTGCATTCCTACGGTGCGGTTCGGCGCGACTTTAAGATATCGTGAAACTTGTTGTGCACTTCGTTGCGGTGTTCTAAAATTGGGAAACGCGGCTGTCATAAATCGGAAATCCTACGGTCCGGTTCGGCGCGGTTCGAACTACACCACACTTGTTAGGAGAACCCGCACCGGAGATGTCCTTGATAATATCGCCTCAGCGTGTGACGTGCAGTGTCGTTTGTATACGAGTAGTTGACGACAGAAGCAACAAAAAAGGCAAGAGGGTTTGGTGTGTGCACGAACAACCAAGTGTTGTACAAAGTATACACATCCTCCAAACATGCGACCGGTGTATGATTCATGCTCGAATTTGACAACCCAATGAGTCAAACCGACACGGTATGTTTACCATTACCACCACACTCTGATTCACATTTGCTACGGACCTGTCCATTATGTGCGTGCTTGGCAAACGAACAGAATATCTCTCGTTTTGAGACGGTGTGTCGAGGATGTTCGACGATTCCAAACACGATCCCGGAGAATGTAAGAATCAGTGATGAACGTACGACACCTACCTGTGAAGAGCAGCCGAGGGGAACCGTCGAAGTATCGAGTGGCACGACTGTCTCAAGCTTAACACTAAAAAAAGGATACTTCCGCACCTCCACCGAGAGCAGGGTCATTATGGAGTGCTACAGATCAGAAGCGTGCGTGGGAGGTGACGATCCTAAACAATACTGTGCCGACGGCTACAAGGGACCATGTGGGTACACAATACGTGCAGCGCGGGGTTGTACGGCTTTGTTTTGGGTTGCGATATTGACATACAATTCACTCTGTTTCGTTTGGATATGAGCCTTGCAGCTGGTTAAAATGAACGGTATGTCGAGAACGCGCACCGAGCCATACAGCCATCACGATTTATCGCCACAAACTGTATGACAATGCTTTGAAGAAGGGGCGCCAAGACATATATTGCACGGCAGAATGCCCAGCACGCCACGTGCTTATCGTTAAGCACTTTGGGGTGGTCTTGTATCGTCTTTCACCGACTTCAGGATATTTTCTACACCTACAGGAAATGTGCCCCTGCAGTACCATATGCCGACGACCAAGCGTGTGGCGGCCTCTCCACGTTTGTTTGCACACGGCTATACCGTCTAGTCAATGATTTCGTCTAATGCCATCTGACGGTGCCGGGAATATTGACAGAAAACTCCATTTCCGTACTTTGAAAATATGGTGGTAGCGGCTTCGAAGTGAAATATCAAACATTGCTGCAGTATATCAACTAACGGAACTGCTTCCTGGCGCTCCTTCGACCCACTCTTTACCCCAATGCAGACTGTGCCATCTGTAAGGAAGGTTTCTCGCGTGGATTCGCCTACAGCTGCAAGAAGTGCTCCAAAACGGGCAAACGATCCGCGATAGTGCTTGCGGTATCAGTGGCCGTGGTTACTCTCCTCTTGGTAACCTCACGGTTGCGGAGCTGGAGGACGGTTACCGTCGGCGACACGGTACGAGAAAACCAAATACCACGAGCTTTCGCAAGATGTACATGTTCGTCGCGCCAGTGGTGGATGCTGAGGTGGCTCCCGTTATCGGCCATTAAAATCGTCGTGGTTGTGTGGCAGGTCGTCTATGAGGTATGAGGAAGGGCCCTGGCGCTTAAAAGTAGCATCGACGTTCAGTTTACTTTTCCAAGACGAGCGGCCTTTTCCTTGATTCATTTTCTCGCGAGACCACACAATGTTCTTTGTCACGCACAACAACAATGTTTTGTCAGTGTTGAACGATACATAATTCATGTGGAGCCAGTTCAGTGTGGTCTGTCATGTCTGGACGGAACTATGGCATGGACCATGTCCCGGGGGGGTCACATTTGAGGCTGGAGCTTCTGTGATGTTCCAAGGAACTACTGAGCGCCTTTTGAATCCGACGAGTTAGATACACCTTGTTTGACTACAAATACGTAGCACCGTGTATCGCGCTGAAGCTTCCAAGTTTTCGCGTAGATAGTCCGTGGTTGGGTGAGGTATATAGCTGTTGAAGCCAGGATCCCCAGCCAAGCATAGGTGACATTCCATACTGCATACTCTGTAGCATGTTTCTAGAGCGGTTACTACATCCTACCTGGTACAGGATAACATATTTGCCTTCATTCCCACAGGAAAGGAGCAGAGCACACAGTGATTATCGATGGCGAATGTACCTTTCTTCCTGTAGACATACCATAACTAACCGCAGCCATAGCAATCATCGTTGCCGCGCAGACAGACGTAGACAAGCGGTTTTCCAGAGTATTCTCGTTTGCGGACAAAACTCAACTTCTCCGGAACGCATCTCAACTATTGCCGAGTTAGATTTATCCTTACTTATAGTTTCGCATGAATACATTACTTTGTCTGACGTTAAACGTTCGTATATTGAAACATATGGACGAAACCGAATACCTGGTAATGGTTGCTGCACGAGGCAAATCGAAACTGAGGTTTGCTATTTGACTACTGTTTAACAGCTATTTAAGCTATTGAGTTACCGTTGTTTGCCAAAGAGGGAAACTCAGCGCCTAAACATTGTAATATACAGTGTAGGGATTGAGCTGCGAGTCTACCCCTACAAGTTCAATGTATATGCATACTTTGAACTACTTCAGTGGGACACATATTTCAAGTAAACAGCCCGCTCAAATTTTCGTTTTTCCCGGCATCCGCTAAGTTCCGCCATTTCGCTATGTCTTTGCCCCTGACCTATGGTTCCCTACAGTTCTCGTCGATAGCCGAGGCGGTATATCCAAGACAGTACGAGACGTTCGTTTCCTACCTCGGCTTCGCCACCTTTGACGTCGGGATCCTTGTGTGGTTCTCTTGCGTTTTTTCTCCCGATTTTTTTGGTCGTCTTCTATTCACCACGGTCGCGCCACTGGTCGTGCTCTTGACGCTGGCCGTGTCGTATTACGTCGTCCAGAAATACAGCAGAAACACCAATGGTCAAATGCTCGTTTTGCGTGGTCAGTATGTATCGGCAGCGTTGTTTGTTGTCTTTTTTGTCTACTCCTCGGTCTCTTCAACCATTTTTCAGACGTTTAACTGTGATCTCCTTGATGATGGAGTCTATTATCTTCAGGCTGATTACAGTCTTACGTGCTGGGCCCCAAAACACAAAGCCTACATTGTGTACGCGAGCTTGATGGTTGTGATATACCCTGTAGGCATTCCTTCGATATTTGTATTGTGGCTTGCTCGTAACCGTGCGCTCCTTAAGATGTCTGATCGGCAAAGGATGTCACACTTGAAGCCTTTCGACAGCATTTGGGGCACGTACAGGCCGTCACGATACTACTACGAGGTAGTGGAGTGTTTCCGCCGGATAACTCTTTCTGCGGCTTCTGTATTTTTTGTTCCCAACAGCGTTAATCAGATCGCCGTTGTTCTGTCGCTCGCGTTGGTGTTCTTGTTCGTTTCGGAGTCGTTGTCTCCATTTGAACAAAACGCGGACATGGGCCTCTACCGCTGGGGCAACGGCGTAATCTTGTCTAGCATGTTTGTAGCTCTCCTGATACGAGCGGATAGTTCCCCTGACGAGTCGGGTAAGTTTTCAGTACTCGGCGGGGTGCTTATCGCTGCGAACATTGTAATGATCGTCGCGGTATTGGTTCAAAGCGTGTTTTTGGCTCGTGAGTGGGGTGGTTTAGACTCAGGGCCCGAGGAGCTCATTCCTCCTGTCCGACGTCACCCTTCGTGGTATTTGCAGAGAACACAGCCAGCGGACCTGGTAGGTGTGCAGGATGCTGGGTTCGACTAAAGTCTAAAATGTACAGAGTGTCGCGTCGAGACACCGGAACGTATGAACAACTGGACGTCCTATACGTGAGGTTTAGTCGGCGGGGCAGGGCATTGATCTATGTGCAGGACAGTACAGAGCGTAGCTTGGCTTTGCAAGGACACGCGTGGGTCGACGATCAAACGTTAGGATATGGAAAACCAACAGCCGTGTTGAAGCCATCGCTGGCACATACAGGCGGAGTGTTAACGATGGAGTACATGTACAGGCTTGAAAGGGTGCCATATAAATAGAGGTGGATGCATTGGTCTTCGTTCGGCCTCGAATGCTGATATATGGCATCGATTTACCGATCGAGTATACACAGACCGTTTGTGAGCACGGGGCCAATCCCGATGTAGATATACCCAGGGTTAGGGCGGACATTGACGGTGCGTATATTTCACGTGAGGGATGATGGGAAAATCTTCGACAAGGTCTCCTAGCTCTGGCTGAAATGAAGGGAGCGAATATTTACTGGGGCAGGTATAACAGCGAAAGGGGATGTCATTGTAGTGGTTGTTGGGGGACAGGAGAGTCTTCATTGCTACTTGCAGAATGATTTCTGACCCAAGTGTGGGTGTGGACCAATGAAAATGTGTGCCGGCCTCCTGGGCGGTATACACACGGTTTACATTTGCCAACGAGCTGTAGAGAAACACTTGCGCCTATCCCACCGATTACGAAATGTATCAGACGAAAAGGTAAACTATCAGGGCAGGCACCATCGCAAGGGCTTCACAGTTGACAACGGGTGCCAATCGAGTGATACAGAGGTCTTGCAGCGGTAAGGTTCAAAACAGGGTTCCGACTGTGTCCACTAAGGTAGTCTTGTACTGCATTGTTCCTTCGCTGTACTGTGGCTATGCGCTCACCAGGATAGATACACCACTACGGCAGTCAACCGCATGTTTCCATTGACTGGTAGGGGTTCCATGACATCGAGTTATGGTTTCGTGTCAGCTGGGACCATGAGCCCAGAACAGGAGCGACCGGAGCTGCCCCGCCAGCCATACGCCGATGGATGGCCACGAGGTGTTAGTTTGTTTGCACCTGGAGGGCATGGCCGAGACATCATGGAAGACAGTGTAAGTCGACGTTTCACAGCCCAAACACTCGTCCAGACAGCAACGAGTGACGATACCCGATACAGGAGTCCGGGGATGGGGATTGGGTTTCCTCAAACTAGGGTACCCGTTGGCCGCGCGTACTCGGCGCCTACATGATCTCTACAATACCCCTACGCACCGCAATTCGAAATAAATCTACAGCCTACAGCAGTAGACTCCGTACATCCTACTATTAGTAGTACTCATCATGTGCAGAGACGCACCCGACTTGTACACTGTACCACAGCACGCCTTGCTAAGCCATGAAACTGGCACTCTGGCTAGGTATAGATGACCCCCCCTCGGGCGCAGCGCGTCCAATGTGAACGAAACACGCCACGACCAGACCAGACCGCTTCCATTCCCGTTTCATCTCATGTCCATTTCTTCTGTACAGTAGATCTTCGAAGCAGACATGTCCCCGGTTTGTACCATCCGCACGAGCGACGCGTAAGATCATGTTCGCCACGGGTGCGATCGGTTGTTCCGGCTTTTGCCTATAGGTTCGACGGATGGCATCTGTATCATGCCTGGTACGCCTCATGTACATCAGCTGGAAATCAATCAAACATTAAGACATGCAAAACATACCATATACCAGATACGTAGGTGACGATGCACTTTATGTCAAGGATGGACGTCGTGGGATTGGATGTTGGCGGCGGCTCCGCTTCGGCGCCTCAAATAGAGCCCAGCAAGCAACCTAAGTTCCTGCACATACGAAACATTTCGGAAATAAAACCAGTTGCGAAACTAACAAAGGTACCAGTATACACACATAAAACTTGGTTACACTCGCTGTTCTCAGTCGTTGTGTCCAACCCGCGTTCCCAAGCGTGATCCCAACCATTCCGGACTGCGTTTCGCGACCTCATTCCCGAACGATTTCCTCAACAAATATTCCCGACGTTCCCCGATCGTTTCTCGTCAAACCAAGAAACCGTGTAGTCCCCCACCATCCCGACTCTGCTGCCAACCGAATTCCCGACATACTCCGGACCCGTTCACGGATAATTCCCCGTCGCGTCCGTAAAACGCAATGTCGTGCACGAAGCCCGGTTCGTCTCGCAAAGAGGGTGATGGTGCCTCGGGGATGTACGAAGAAGACGAAAATAAGGAGATGTTGTATAAAAGCATGGATTGATTTATCAACCGCCGTAGACGTACTCGGGCCTTAGAAGGCAAAAAATGAAGTAATTTAATGCAAACGTCTTTCGAAAGTTGTACTGACCAGACGTGCATATCATGCACTCAGGTTCAAGCCCTAGCGCTATGGTGCCACAAAGTACTATAGTAAGTACTATGCACTAATGCGCCTAAAAAAAAGACTATTAATAGAGATATTTATATTTCCATGTTACTCAATGGCTATCAGTTACTGTAGTTCGTTAGTCATATATTAAACGAAAACAACAGCTGTAAGCTCGAGGATTATATATATGACCAAACATATGAAAATAATACCCTGCAGAGCAGTTGCACACACGACCTCTTCCAAACTCGTAATATTGGAAACTCAGCTGAAGTTGTTCTGGTCGTCTGACAACTTCTCGTATACACTCAATAACATAGTAAAATATATATCGGGCTCATTATATATTATATATATTGTATAATGCAACACCTGTTTCACGTACAAATAGCCAAGTGTTTGACGTGATATCCAGATTACGATGATGCACATTATCCCGCGATCGAGTCGATATCGGGGTCTCGCAGAGTCCCCTACCGCCAAAACAATCGTGCATTCCCGTCTTTCGCCGTCAACCACAACACTTCTCACATTCCCGTCCCATTCCCATCCCGCTGTAAACAAACGGGAACGTTCCCCAATTCCGTCCCCTGGGAACAGACAATAACACAATGCAGCCTGTGGAGGGCAGAACCGTCCCATACCGTAGAGCACGTTGCCTTCGGCACTGCGCGTACCCTTGGTAGAGACCGGCTTTTCCACGTAATTTAAACCATGTTAATAAAAATTTAAAGCTGAATAATTGATCAATCAGAAAACTGCGGCCATGAAATCCCTTCCTCTTTGCGTGCTTCTAGAGTCTAGAGTCGTACCCTACCTGAAGACCAAGGCCTTAGGAAAATAATGGTTTGTTGCAGACAACCGCTCAAGAAAACAAACGTCGAACTGAAGGCCTTTGCGACATCATAACGTCAGTAAAATATTATTTATTGCGTTTTACACCTCTTTACAAAAACGGAAGTTGATTTTGGGTAAGCTTCCTTGCCGAGATCGTGGAGAATATGAGACGTTTATCTCAAAGCAAGATATGCTAATTATGTGGTCACAGACTGCTGTGGTAAAGAGAAACCACAGCACGACAAGAGCAAACACATCAAGATAAAGCAGGTGAAACGCCAACGTACCGAGTGCAAGAACGACTCAAAACTAACCCGGCCACAAAAATAAACAAGACAACAAAACTACCGTACGTAGAATAATTAGAAATGTGAAACGACGCATAAATTCGAAAAATGACAAAAAGTATCCCAACACAAACTTTCAACCATTCAATCAATTGGTCGTATTCACAGCTGACGTCGTTTTTCAATCTTATCAAAAATTGTTGCAGGACGATAAATTATCCACACAACTAGCCGAAGCTCACGCATTTCGTCTCCCCGAACTCGGAAGATAATAATGATCCCCCGAATTTCGTTTCGATCACAGAACACCTGAACGAAAAAAAAAACTTTTCGCCGTGTAAATACTTGTCGACACTGACTGACGCGTGAAAAAATAAGGCCACACGCAGCCCTTCACAGTTAGTGACGTTAGATACTGGGCTATGTCAGACAATTCCCGAATCCTATGATTTACAACAATGTTTTCCCTCTCACCTCTTCAATCATGGCGACGATTCAATACCTCGTCTCCACAAACCCCAGGTTTCCTTCGTTCAACCTTACACGTCTACCTGTAATGTCATCAATGATTTGCAATGCTCTCCCTACCCATGTAGTGGTAAAGAAGTGTAAGACCCAACATATTATATGTATTCTACTACGAGGGGCACTCGCATTCAATGTTATTAAAAGTGCAATAGATTTCCTGCGTCCTACGTAATACTGGTAGGTCGTGCCAGGAGTTCAGCAGTAGTATACTGCCGTACTGATTGCGGTGGTGGTAGGTATTCAGTTTGTTCAGCACGATCTTTTTGTGCCTTTACGTAATATTTTATTTTTACGACTAATCGAGGGTCACGTACCAGTGCACTGGTTGAACATTACGACTAGTTTAGTCTGAATAAATAAACCGTTCGCCCGTACTGCAGGTAGATGCAGCAGTAGTACCCTATAACCAAGAGGTACCACGTACGTATGTATATATCGTGCTAGTAGTGGTGGCTGTAGTTAACCTATTTGCGTCGTCGTCGTCGTCGTCGGTAGTGGGTACGTGTGCATCTTCGATTTTTTCTGATCATTCTTCTTTCCCACGTCACACCCCCTACTCTCCAACTCCACACAAACAACATCCCGGCACTTGCTTCTACTCACCTCGCTGTGTGAACGACTACAAATAATACGGTAAGATGGACCTCTGTAACATGTTATGACTGCCGCAGTAGTAGTTGTGAATGGTATTATTGCCATTTTTATTCACGCTCGAAAATGAGTCTGATACGCGATAGGTTGTCGTGTGACTCATCATATGTTTCGTCTCGCGCAGCACCCTGTACACGTGTCATCCGTCCATTCAAGAATACGTTGTGTTTTAACGTTCTGCCGATTTGTTTTATCCATTAGTACTGTTCGTACAAATAGATAAATAGAACCAGACACTGTTCGTACTAATAGATAAATATACTGCTTTTTGTGTGTGTACCGTAGTTCCTATAGCCCTCCGCAATACTCGTAGCTCTTATTTCCTCTCTTCCCCAAAATATACGTGGTCAACACTCTGATCCAGGATAACTTATGATAGCAAGCCCCGTCCCCCACGCGTGATTTCGTGAACCGACCAGAAACACCACAAGAAGGACACAAGGAACAAACAGAGAAGTCACTAGACATAGTAAACTAGGAACTGGAGAGTGACGACGAACGTAAAAAAGTGTGTAGTAGCACTGTAGTATGTAACGAAGATAAAACAGCCGATTTTTCTTATTGGGAATTGCCTTTCCGATGATGATGAAAATTGATTTCTAGTACTTTGGTATTGTTTAAGAGTTGTATTTCGCTCACGATCATAATTTGACGTAAGCAATATGCTCCTCCGTGGTAGGTATCGATCCACCAAAAAAATGAAATCAGCCTTGACAGGCTCGTAAACTCGTGGATTTGAGGGAATTGGCATTTAAGAGCGAGGTACCTCGCCCATAAATCCAG
Source organism: Saccharina japonica (assembly GCA_008828725.1). NCBI lineage: Eukaryota > Phaeophyceae > Laminariales > Laminariaceae > Saccharina > Saccharina japonica. The sequence goes on from MEHQ01000164.1 coordinate 115,059, forward strand.
ATTTTTTAGATCTTCGATATCTCGAGACTGCCGATGCCCAGTTAGTTTTTTTTATGTCATCGACGGGTGTCACAACTAACAATAGTTTACAGTGAAAATATGACTGTGAGGGAAGTACATCTCTTATAGTTCAAAAAACAATATTTTCGATTTCCATTCTCATCGGAAAGGCCATTCTCAATCAGGAAAATCGGCTGTTATAAGGTGAACACTGTTCTTGCGAGTGAAACCAGGGAGGGGGGGTGATTACCGGTCGTGGACCAGTAAACATACATACCTTGGCGCAGATACGTGAAAATACTGCTCTTGGGGTGCGCACATAGTAAACGTCATAGAAAACGGTAAATGTCATAAAGAAAGGTGCTAACAAACTCTCACCTTGACACTATTAATAGATTTCATAAATCCATCTCTATAAATGTGGTTGTACGTACTATGCTATTACGGAGGGCTTCATTAAACAGGACCAAATATTGTTAGTAAAAATAGGTAAATATATAGGCCTTTGTGTGTACCATAGGTCCTATTTAATATGGTCCTCCGTAGTAGAATATTTAGGTAGAGTACAGCAAGAGAACTCCTGTTTCATACGTAAAACCGCTCGAAACTTTATGTATGGCAGCAGCTAAAAAAGGTAGGATGCCCTAGTACGACGAATAATACGCGTTTAACAGCAGAGCTGGGAATGTTTCCACTTAAGGAAATGATCACGTAGAGACGTAAGAAATGTCAAATGACCATATGAAGTATGAGTAAAGAGCATGCCAACGAGGATAATGCCAGTCACAGCGGACATAGCGGTATGACATGAAGTAACTAAAGGGCGAGCTGGAATACCGTGTGATATCGTAGTCGAGAGTAACGAAGGAAATACGAAGTGACCAAAAGCAGGTAGATGTTGGCCATAGTTATCATTTGGTGAGTAGAAAAGACATGAATACAACAAAGGACGCAAACATGAGGAAATACTGGCGCAAATAGAACAGATGGAGGGGAAGGAACCCTTCGAGGGCACAGGAAAGAAGGCGCATTTGCACGGTCCAATATACTTCGCAAAAATGCTGAAACTGCTATGTCGTGTGGGGGACCTCGACCTGCCAGGAAGAAGAGGTATATATGTAGCCGGGAGGAGGAGGAAGTAAATGCACATATACGCCCTTGTGGCAAAGAAACAGGGAGTATAACTCATATAGTGGGTGAATGTGTAGTATACAAGGACGAACGGGATGTGTTGGATGATATGAGGGGAATGGACGAAGGTGTCATGACGGAGTTTGGTACACTACTATTAATAGATTGTAGCGAGAAAACGATTGCTATTCTAGGAGATAGATTATGGCAACTGGCAGCGAAACAGGAACAAGACCAGATTAGCGAAACGTTGTCATGGTACATACAGTGGGGGCCCGCATTCGAGAAACATTCTGTTAAGGAACAGAGGCTGAGATTGTGAGCAAAAATAGGAAATTTCGTGTAAGAAAGACAGCTCAAACCGGGCAACAAAATAAGAAAATGCTATATGAGACACAGCAGTGATTGTCGTTCCATCCAATTTAAGAAATGAGGTCGCTCCGAAGTGTGGCACCGAATCAGAAACGCCAAACGTTTAAACCTTCCAGCTGTCCTATGTATGAGTACCGTACAGAAAAGTAAACCGAGTAGTAAAGTCATAAAGTATTACCACACAGCCAGTCACAGCCGACATTATTAATGTTTTCTTCATTTTTTTTTCCCCCCGACAAACATTTGAGATTGTGAGAAAAAAATAGGAAATTTCGTGTAAGAAAGACAGCTCAAACCGGGCAACAAAATATGAAAATGCTATATGAAACACAGCAGTGATTGTCGTTCCATCCGATTGAAGAAATGAGGTCGCTCCGAAGTGTGGCACCGAATCAGAAACGCCAAACGTTTAAACCTTCTAGCTGTGCTGTCTATGAGTACCGCACAGAAAAGTAAACCAAGTAGTAAAGTCAATACGTATTATCACACAGTCAGTCACAGCCGACATTATTTTATTTTCATGTTTATTTTTTCCAGATGAGTTTTTACAGTTTGATCGCAAGTGAAATGTCCCCTGACTGGCAGGAAAAGGAAAAAGACGGATCATACGTAGAGCACACCACATGCACCAGAGGTCTACAGTAGGTGTGGGTATGACTACCGCGTCATGTTCCATGCTGATGGAATCACGAACAATTTCAACTTTCCGTTGGAGTCGTACAGCACCGATGAGGGCGCCGCTTTTCGGTCGTGGGTGCTGCTACAGATTAGGCAACAGGAAGAGGTCAGGAGGCCGGGACTAGGGGACGGGCGCTGACTCCGAATGTCCGCAACGCGGAGCTTGCAGCTTAGTTGGGGGCGAGTTGATCCGCGTAGTGTTAGTCTATACCAGGTACTTGGTATACGTAGAGTGTATGGCAAGCTTGATTGAGTTACAGGACAGGTTTGTTGATTGGGGAGGTCAAGAGTACCCTCATATCCAAGGTATCACGGTGTGTTAGTAACGCACTTGTCGGTTGCGGCTGACCTGTACAATGTCAACGTCAGATATATACATATATGTGGTTCCCACGGCATATATATATATAATAAATAAAAAACACTGGAAAAAGTAAATGTATGTCGAGAAAAGCATGCATGATCTTACAAGAAATGCCGTAAATGTTGCTGGTGAGGTCACACGAAATAATACTTTTAGCCCGGAAGCCAAATTGACGTTTTTCGACAGCGGCCACCCACTGTATGGAACCAAAATGAAATGAGTGCCTCAATGTTGAAGGTGTAACTATCACGTGTAAACACGGTGTCCCGTCTCGAAATGGATAGTATATACGTGATCATTGGTCAAAATGACCAACAAACCAGTGCGCCTCCCACACCTATTCGTACCTTGACTTTTATGGCGAGAATACTTCAGTTATTTCCTCCCTCGTCGACTCACTCACGTCGAATTTGACCGAGCTACGCTACGGTATAATGGCGCTCTAGACAGTTAGCTGATGCCCCTCGACAATCAAACCCTCCGTATGACGCGTGCTACGATAGGGGAATAACGTTTTGGCAGAAATATCTTCTGAATTATCGCGCTCCCTAGTTCTAACTCGTCGGTCTTTCATTTTTGTGTTCATAGTTTATTGTTTAAACTCAGGCCCTATAATTGTCCGTCAGGTGGCACTTTTATTTGCCTCTCGAATCAGTTTCCGACTGACGTATAGATCTCCTTAAGCGAACATCAGCACAACAAACATGGTGCACCTCTACCGCCGTAGCACGTGTCGTGTGTACGTACAGAGATTCGAAACCCTGACGTCTGTAGGGCTTGTCATGTGGCGATGGACCGGGCCGGGCCTCGCGAATCTGAACATTGTGACGGGCCGGGACGTGAGCGTTTGAAAATGTGATGGGCTACGTCGGGCCGTGGCCCATTCCTCCGGTGTACCGAGTGGGGCCGGCCCACCAGCGTCGGGCCACGACAAGACAATGAGCGCCCACTAATATAAAACGTCTCTTGTACGCTGAGGTTTAATGGTATACGTTTTCAAGGACACTGTCCACCTGTTTTTCTCAAAAGACGTCTCCTGTTGCTCTGGGCGTTGTTCGGCCGATGATTTTCCTAAACGAGGCATTTTTATGTTTCATGGTTCTTGTCGATCGTTGCTGTTTCCTATCCAAGCGAGCTCTGAAAAACTATTTTCCTCAGTTTTTTTATGCCCAGTTTAAAGTATCTTAATTTCCATGTTGAACAAAACGACGAGTTTCCACAAACTAACGAAAAGAGGCTGGTGGTTTGAGGGAAGAAGACCGGAGTATCTCGTCGAATTAGGTTTGATTAAATGAAAAACAAATACGGAAACTCAAATCAGCCAGCAACCCCCACACTGCGGGAGGAGTCCAAAGGCTGTCATGCAGTAAACACCAGTATACACCATGTACCACAGGTCTGAGCTGTGCGGTTGTTTGCCGTTCGTGTTTCGTTTTCCTTTTCCGAACCCACCTCGTTTCCTATCTCGTGTGGGCGTCGATTGTTGCTGTCTCGTATGTTTATTTTGCGTATCTTGTCCGCCAGTCTGAGGCGCACTTTTTACACCGATTTGTCGTTTGTTCGTTGAAGCCCGAGCCTCAATGTATGCCTACTGATGTATTTCTAAACACACGGTCCTTTAGCGTAGTAGTCTTCGAGCTTCACCACTATACAACCGGGGCGACGGGGGCTGTTTTTGTGGCTCTGTTCCCGTATTTCGGTATCGTCCGAGTCTTTCGATTTTCTCTGCGCGTGTACCTGAATTGTTTATTACGTCAGGGCGACATCAAATAGTATCGTCGTCTTATCCAAAGCCGCAACGCCCCCTTTGTCGGTCGCCACTCAAGACGTTCGTCTGAAGGAGGGTGCTGGTTGCGATATGTGGAATCAAGCTCGAACGTCCAGCTTTACACCACCATTGTCACCCAGCCAGCCAAGCAAGGACCGTGCTGGCATGCGTTGGGCGATGGCGTGCATAACAGTTTGTCGAGCCGACAATGACGGGCTCGCTTCCTAACTACCGGTATACCAAAAAGGCAACTATTCAGTCACTATTAACCATGCCAGTACGTACAATACGACAGTCAGTACTACTGTAGTTCCAATTTCACACCACGTCCAATTTCCCACATCGTCTTTAGCGCAGGAACCATCTGCAATGTCAACCCTCGCCAGTACGATATGTCCTGTGTCAAAAACAAAATTAGCACCGCAAACACTTGTCGCTAGAGCTCGATAACTTCATCGCCAGCACCGGCACCGAAAAAATCAACACTTGCTTCTGCTGCGGCTGCCTTGCTGTGCTGTGTGCGTGTGGGAAGTGTTGTTATGTGTTATATTTATGCTGTAGTGTATCGCCCCGCGTGCGTTAGGTCTTGCGTGTTTTTGCTTGCTAGTTATTTTGCCCCGGCCGGCCAAAATAGCCGAAATATATATTCTAGAAACGCCGCGGTATCGTCAACTGACCGGGGGTTTCTTTTTACACCTGATAAATCAAAGCGCCCCCGGCGAAAGTTACTCGCGTCAGTACGGTAGTTAGATAAAAAAATTTGTGTCGGTACCGATCAGCTGCTGTACGTGAAATGGAGGAGTGACAGTCTCGCGATAGAGCCGTTCCCGCCCTATTGGGGAGGCGGTATGCCAATTGGGTGCCAGCCGCATTATTGCATGACGAAGTAGTGACAAGCGATCTCGACCGCACTCCTGAGGTCCCACGACAGCTGTATGTACCAACCCTTCACGGCGCGTGTCTCGACGCGTTCCTCATTTCCAACCCTGCGGGTTTGTTGTTTGTTCTGGATGCACCCAGCGACATCCAGCACACCCTGTATCGGGGCCAACTATTTATCCTCGATATCTGCAAGCTCTGTGCTCACGCAACAAGTACGACACAGAGATGCCTAGGTAGTACAAACAAACAGTAGTGCGCCGATTTGCCGTAAGGGGAGTGAGGGGTAGGCAACGCAATTCTTTTTAAAGTCCAGCTCCTAAAGTGTTGCTGGACGGAGATTCGAGATATGTGTGTGCGTGTCCGCTGTCCGCTTGCACTCAGAAACCCCGAACCCGCGACCATTTCTCCAGCAACGATACCCGACAAAAACCGCTGTCGCCACATCCTAGTCGTTGGCCAACGCTCATAATGCTTCCCAACCTCGCAAAGTTTCAGCTTTTTAAACGCCGCCTGATTGAGGCTGTGCTGCTTCTGTCGGCCTCGTCGAGGTAAACCTTGTGCCACGGCGGCCCGGGGCTAGAGACTGGCAGTAAATATATGGTACATTTGTAAATATTGTGACCATCTAAATCCTCTTAAATTTACGAACAGACAGGTGGTACCGTTTTGGAGTCCACAAGAAATTGGTCATCACTCGATACTCCAATCATAAAAAGGTCGGTGGGCGGAGACACACGTCAAACTCGACGACGAGCTGCTGGCCACGATCGTCCTTGCTATTGACTCTATCCCCCTCGGTTGCTATCGAGTGTCGGGCCCCCCTTGCTTCCTTTCTCGAATGGACGGCCCTTCCTGCCTCCGTCTCTTAGTACCTCGCTTCCTCCCTCCTTGCACCCTTCCCTTGATTCTCGGTCTGGATTCAACTTCGACGTTTTTGGGTGTTTTTTTCTGTGTTGTCTACAATGGACAGCAATAGAGCGGTGTCAGTTGTATCCGGAATATCAGGGAATTTTGTCTATTAATAACACCTACTTGAAATCGTCCTCGATTTCAAATATGATTGGTAGTATGTAAGCCTTGCGACTACAGTATATAAACCCTTCCCTGTCCACCGAGGTTTTTTTCGTAGCTTGAAACGGCATATTTTCCGTACTCACGACCTCGTCGACCCTTCCCGCTTGGAGTTACAGCATATTCGTAGTGTATGTTCAACAGACGCGACCTTGTCAACCATTTCGAGCGAGCCGGCGTGAACATTTTTTACATTATATTTTATTTTTCGGTTTTCCCTCTTTCAACACAGTTGAATTGATATCTTGTGTATTTTAATGCCGTGCCGGTCGAACATGCCATTAAAGGAACTACGTTTCTTGCTGCATTACACTACTACTGCTGTTCAGGGTTATAATTAGGAGGTGAAATGTTGCGCAGTTCCACCATTTTCTGAGAAATCGGCGCAGCGCACCACGAAAGGGAGTAGATGTGCGGCTTGCCGCACATCCGTTTTCGGTCCCCGCACCTTTTTGGGCCGCAGGCCTCAAAAACTGTGCGAGGCCAAATTCGATGAAGGCGCAAAAAATGCTTTGGGTCTGTTTCCGCCGGAGGCGCAAACAGTTTTTGCGGACTTTTTTTTTGTGATTTTTTCGACAATTTCATGCTGAATTTCTCTGTGGATTTTCTTTTTAGGGAACCAAGTTCAAGCTTACGACGTTTTTATGTGTCCGACGATCAGATAAGGCTTCAAAGGTGGAAAATTGAGCGAAGGAGATCCGGGCTTTGTGGAGAGGTATTGAATCGTTGGCATGATTGGAAGAGGTGATCGGGAAAGGTTTATCAAGTACGTATCATGGCGGCGCAGTTCGTTGAGCTGGAGAGACATATCGGGTGTGTTATTATATGTGCTAGTTTAAGTGTGGATCTTATCCAGCACTTACTCGTACTAATAATATTTCCAGATTCATAAGCAAAACAAAGCTCGCAAATATATAGAGGTGGTTTGAATGTTTCAATGGTTCGAATGATAATCAAATAATAAGAAAAAACGAGCAATTTTTTAATAGCGGCGCTTCTCAAAAAAAGAAATAAAAAAAGGAAAATAGTTCGATTTATTTCCCGGCGTTTTTTATACGGGTGGCTGTAGCTTTAAAGATTTTCGCGTTTCGTCCCCTTGACAGCTGTGTTGCTCTCCCTACAAATCACCAAAATGATGTATTTCCATAACGCCTAATATTATTGAAACCGGGATTTGGTCAAAATCAGCCCCTCACAAGGCAATTGGAAACGCTCATCGTTGTCCCTGTGTTCTCCCTACCGAGGCACCGGAGAGCCTCAGCATCAAGGCCCAAGCCCAAGTGGTACTGGGTGTAGACAAAACTGAAGCTACATTGGCGATGAGATTTGTAGATCTCGAGAATTCACGTCCGCTGTTGCTGAAAGCGATTTCGCAGCTCGAGCCGCTAGGTAGTCGCGCCGCTCGATAACGCGATGTTCAACGAAGTAGTCGCTGTGCTAGACCAACATGAAATCGCCCAGAACTCCTCCTATATGCCTGCATAGACCCAAGGAAGAATAAGCAGGGTGGTGGACTTTCGGATTAGCACAACAGCGGCCGCAACCGACCTTTGTAGTGTGCCTTCAAAAACAGCAAAAAAACGGCCAAAACGTACCAGATTTAGAGTACGAGGTCGTACGCACGAAATGTGATGCTGTACGTACGTGTACGAGTTCTCGAAAACATGCACCAACGGAAGTCGTCGCCATTTGAAAAAGCGGCGTAATTCAACCGCCTGGAACCACATTTTCAAACTTCAGCGACGTAGTCGCTGTTCGTAGAGGACGCGAAAACTGCTGCCGCTTTGCCACACAGTAGTGAGAGCACCAAAGAGCCCATCGCAGGGTGGTGGACTTTTTGATTAGCTGTGAGGCTGGAGCTAGAGCAGAATTACGAAATGTCCTATGGGAAAAAATACAGTGGCAACAGCTGTGAGCTCGAGGATTTCGTCGAAGCGCATGTGATGTCGAGCGGCGTAACTTGTTGTGTCGTTTCATGTGGCGTTACATTTCGCACGAACATCAKRGATCATGGACCATGGACCATGGATCATGGATCATGAAATCGTGGATCGACTCGGACTCTCTCCCAAGGCATGAGCCCTATGGGCCATACTCGTAGAAATCATGA